>JAVXUL010021189.1:0-11880 GCA_035590515.1 Trichilia minutiflora
CTCACAATATCACCACAACCAAATAACGGTCCACCTATGTAACCTCCACTCACCTAGGTGACCTCTCTCCCACGCCAACCCTAGGCTACCACTATACACTCACCTGGGGATCCACATCCCAGTGAACTCCACCCCAAGCTACCACCTTGTAGCTACAGTAAATCGGCATACATGACTGTTATCACCAATGCATATAATCATAAAACTTGGCCCTCAAGCCATATCATCATCATAGTATAAAAGCAGGCCCAATAACCATCTAGTGATATAATAAACATGCATCTTGGCCCATTGGCCATATTATCAAATACAACACAAATATCAAATCATTATCAAATCCATCATAAAATCATAGGCAACCTATATATATATATATATATATACATTTTACATTTGAAGAGTAAATACGAAAACATTTATAAATATTTGCATGTCATTTCATTTATAAAGGAATCAAACGTTTAAATAAAGAAACGAAATAAAAGGGTGTCCACTCACTGTGTAGGGAGGGTATACACTCCCTAGTTTCTCTCGTTCTTCGAGGATTCACGTGAATACCTCGATTTCGAATCGTCGCCTAACCACACACATAACATTACTATCAATTACACGTTCCAATAGGTATGTGTTCGAATGCATGAAATGCACGCTAAATTTCGGGTTTTTAATATTTGGACCATTACGCGACATTATTTAAAATCCCCATTATACGTCAAATTATCCAATTAATATTGACATGGACCCATATTATAGCTAAACCAACTCATTTTGATTAATATACACGATTTTGATTAGTGAGCCCTACACACCCATCAAAATAATAACTGGAGTTATTATTTACATTCATCCAAAATCTTCAAAATTATATTTCTAGTTTTCTATGACTCCTCTACAACCCATATTATGCATTAAAACTAAGATTTAAGCTATAAATCTAAGAAAATTGATATGAAAATCCATACGAATTAAAATGTTTAAAATGATGAAATGAACATACAGACGAATTCGATTTCACCACAAAACTGAAAAATCCCAAATCTCTTCCAAGAACCCGAGCTCCTCCTTCGTGAATCCACGCTCCTACCGTCAAATTACTGGTTCCAGCGTGTTAGACGTGTAGAATGCGGCTCGTCTGCGAAGAGAAATCGAGATTTCGGCAAAATATGGCAAAGTTTGGAGAGAGAGAGACAAAGAGGATATGAGAGGAGGGAGAAGAGAGGAAAAGAGGAAGAAAGCTGAAAAATCTGACCCTTGACCACTATTTATAAAAAAAGAGTGAAATTATCATTTTGCCCTTAAATTTTTTTAAGGAAGAAGCTTCCAGAAGAGGGCAATTTCGATCATTTCACGTCAATTCGATCGAACGAATCAGAGATTCGTTTGATCGAATCAACCCCTTCGATAGAACGAATAACAGTTCGTTCGAACGAATCCTTCAGCGTCTATAGAAGTTAGAGAGCTTTCAAATTGTCGATCAAACGAAACGATGCTCGGTCAAATGAACCAACACTTCGATCGAATGAATCTCTCATTCGATCGAACAAAACCTTATTTAGTTGAACGATTCAAGCCATTCGATCGACCGAACCTGCCAAAAATTGACTTTTTCACTTAAGTCCTCTCCGAAACTGAAAACCACCAATGGAGCCCCAACGTGCACTCACATAAACTCTTTTTAGTCAATATAATTATCAAATATGTCCACAATCAGGTAGATGAACTGTTGATATGCATGATGGATACAAAAGTATGAACAGGAAATATGGTGAAATTATAAATATACCCTTGAGGTACAAACACGGGTGTTACATTTAGGGCACTAACCATGCTACAAACTTACATTGATATTAGAGTTTTAGGTCTGAGTATTAAGTACTTTATTGATATGTGATGATGGGATGATGAAATAAGCTTAAATCTTGATGAAAAATTGGTTGAATTTGATTTTGGTAGACCAAGTTTGTGTAAAATGATTAGGAGTGCTTGCTGTCACTTTATACCCTGTGTTTATGGTCATTTCATGCTTATATAAAAGTGTTTCAAATCTAAAAAATTTGGGAATGTAATGATGTTAGGAATTGTCGAAAAATGCATTTACGAAAACGATCAGCAATTTGACGATAAACGGGTATTCCTCCAAAGGTTGTGGGAAATTACTGTTAGATTTTTTTTCAAGTATTGGAGAATGATTTAGTGGCTATTTAGAGCCAATTTCAGATTGTGATTAACTAATATTGGATGTTCAAGTATTAGATATTGCAAGTAGGTTGCGATTTCTACAAAATATGCGTGTTCTAAAAATTATTCATTGTCGAATTTCTTTTTTATGGAATGGTTTCATATGCCTCCTACAACACCTAAATAATCCATTTATGTCGCATTTAGCATAATTAGATGTTTTAGTGAATTATTCATGAGTTGAGTGACTTGCGATAAAATATGCGAGATAAGTTATCGAATTTGCTAAATTGATCGAAAGCTCATTTTTGATGTGTAACTTTATGCTTACTCATTGTATGAATATTTCTTACGAAATTTTCATATGTAATAAAAGTTACTACATGTAAGGATAATTATTAAATTATCAATTTTAATGAAAAAGAAATATTAAGAAGAAAAATATGTTTTGTTCTTTTATATGGCCGAATCTAAAGTGCATTGAAAAGTTTCCATTTTGATGATATTGATCAATTAAAAATGGATTCATACCTCTTATGAAGTGATCAAGGTCTAGGTAAAATCAGTTTCAAGAGTCAAAATTAATTTTAACATGTTCGATGTTTGGGGTTTATGTTGAAAAACCCTCACTTTTAGTAAGGCCAATAAGGTATATGTAGATATATCTTGGAATTTAAGTGCTAAGTATAAATAAGTATGATTTTCTTTTAAATGGTTACGCATACATCACCTTATTTGTGTGCCCTTGACTGAAATTTTCATATACTGATTGTGTTATACACGTTAATGTAAGTAGTTATGAATATCATAAATATGTTTTATGAGTGTCATAAATATGTAATTTTTAATGAGACCTCATTTTAATAATAATTTCCTTTATTATTAATATAAATAGTAATATTGAATATTGAGAATATTTGACATAACCTTTCTAACATTTATGTGTTGATTGAATTCGATAATGTGATGTGGTTTGTAATGTCACACAAGACCTATTTTTTTATTATCATTAATTGATGTATTTACATGATATGTTTAACTTGAGTGTAGTCATGTAACTTTATTGTATCACACAAGGGTTATATAATGAAACTTTAATCATACGAAATATTGGTTTCACCTAATTAGAATTTATAATTTGTTATATCACACAAAGTCATAAAATTATAGAAGCTGAATAATATTGGAAGTTATATGAGTTATAATTGGTAAGAGTTACCTACTTGATTAAGAAACGCATAAGTTATTGTATCACACAAACTTGTGTTATTCAAGTTAATCGAGATTCTAATACTCACTAGAAAATAATGAAATTTATTTTCTGATTTATATATTAAAGGGTTATGTATTTCGATTAAAATAGTGAAAGTAATTTAAGATTTAATTTATTTTATTTCTTAAATTTCTAGTACTCATTATGATCAAGTTTGCAATGTTTGTTTTGACATATTTAATATATTAAACTTGAACGCTTTGCATGATCTGCTTCATACTATGTTAGTTTATGAAAACTGAATAATCCTGAATTTTTCTTTAATTTGTTCTGTACAATTAAAATGATTTTAATGTATGTACAAACTTCCTATGTTCTTAATTCTTTAATGTCTAAAGTCATGCTAGATGGTGCAAAGAAAAAGGAGAGAAAGAGATGAGCTCAGTATAGAACTTATTCTTAAGTCTCTCACACCTATTTTTAATGATTTTATTGTCAATTTTTATATGAACAACATTAATGGATCTTAAGTAAAGTTGCATAATATATTGATAACAGCTGAGTGTCAGATTCTATAGAATAAGAAATCTGACAAGATTGTGACAGTGGTTAGTGGTTCTTCTAATTTTTGAAAGAATAGGTTAACAATTTTAACAATAAGAAGAAATCAAAAAAACATAAAGGTTGGATAGAAAAGAACAAAGAAATAAATCAGAGATAAAGCCTAAAAGTTTTTATTATCATTGATAAATGGACGGGTATTGGAAGATAAATTACGAGTAGTATCTTGCAATTTTTATATGAATAACATTGATGCATCGTCAATTTTTATATGAACAACATTAATGCATTAAGTAAAGTTGCATAATATATTGATAACAGTTGAGTGTCAGATTCTATAGATTAAGAAATCTGACAAGATTGTGATAGTGGTTAGTGGTTCTTCTAATTTTTGAAAGAATAGGTTAACAATTTTAACAATAAGAAGAAATCACAAAAACATAAAGGTTAGATATAAAAGAACAAAAAAATAAATCAAAGATAAAGCCTAAAAATTTTTATTGTCATTGATAAATGGACAGGTATTGGAAGATAAATTACGAGCAGTATCTTGCAATAAATGGCTAAGGAGAAGCAAGTTGTTATTTCAGGCTCTTAGGGTATGTTTATGATTGAAATAAATTTTTCAGAAAAGAATAATTCCTTATGGTTATTAGATACTGGATGTGCATCTCATGATTATGATGATATGTAGATTTTGACAAATATTAGACATTTGCATAAGGATAAGATCCACGTATGTATCAGCAATGCAACAAAAGTTGCTAAATTATCTATAGGTACTTCATATATGACGTCGTTTAATGAACATACCAACAAGAAAAAATGAGATGATTTAAATATAATTTATTTAAGGCATTATCGATTAGGTTATTTTAATGAGAAAAGATTGCACAGGATAATTCAAGAGTGTAACTCGGTATAAATGATTATAAATCATTTAAAACTTTTTAATCTTGTATCATAGATAAATGACCGAATTATCATTTATTTGAATTGGTGATAAGCATCAGATGTTTTATCTGTGGTTCACATAGATGTATGTAGATCAATGTTGACACATACTTAGGATGGTTATTCGTATTTTATTATATTCATTGATGATTTTTCTAAAATTTGGATATGTGTTCTTATTGAAACACAAATCTAAAACTTTTGAAAAATTCATAGAATATGAGAGTGAAATAAAATATCAACTGAGTAAAAGTATTAAATCTTTTTGATTAGATCGTGAGGGTGAATATTTAAGTTATAATTTCTAAATTATCTCAAGGCTTAGAGAATTATATCTCAATGGATTCCTCTAGCTATACCACAGCTAATAGGTGTATCTGCAAAGGAGAAATTGTACTTTATGAGATATAACATATTTCATGATGAGCAATGTCGATCTTTTAGTATTTCTTTGGGAATTTGATCTCAAAATAGCCAACTGTATTTTGAACAGAGTTCTAATAAGATTAGTGTCTAAAGTTTCATATGAGATATGGAATAAAAAAAAGGCCTAACTTTAAGTATGTTAAAGTTTAGGATTGTCCAGTAAAAATACCTAATCTCAATAAGTTTAAAGTTAGAAATGTTGGATATAGTTTTGTGGAGTATCTAAGAAAGTCTATTAAATACTAGTTTTATTATGCTGAAAAATAAAATATGTTTGTTTCTAAGTATACTATTTTTTTAGAGAATAAGTTTCTCAAAGATTGATATAATAACAATATTAAATTTTTTTAATAATTTCTCAAGGATTAACACCCAAACTTTAAAGGAATTTGTTCATAAATCTATGAACACTAAGATATATAGGTCGGTTAGAATATCATAGTCATCGGATAGATATGTTGGATATCATCAGAAAGATGGATCTGAGATTTTTCTCATTGTTGATAAGGATCCTATGACTTATAATGAAGCAATAAGTAGTATCAACTCAGAAAAGTGGCTTGAAGATCATGAAATTCAAAATGGACTCCATATATTCTAACCAAATATGGACTTTGAATGAACCACCTGAAGGTATTGTACTTATTGGGTGAAATAAAGCAAGTTGATAATAAAAGGCTTTCGTTAAAGTAAAGAATTGATTTTAATGAAACATTTTCACTGGTAGCCATACTTAAATCCATTCAGATTTATTTGCTATAATTGTATACTATGATTATGAGATATAACAGATGGATGTTAAAACCACCTTTCTTAATAGTTATTTGAAGAGAATGTGTATATGACACAATCTGAAGGTTTTATATCCGTTGATAATGCTAACAAAGTATGTAAGCTACAAAAGTCTATTTATAGACTTAAACAAGCTTCTCGATTATGGAATATATATTTTGATGATCCAATCAAAGAGTTTGATTTCATTAAAAGTTTCAATGATCTATGTATTTATATAAAGGTTAGTGGGAGTAAGGTAATATTCTTAGTTTTATATGTAAAAGATATACTGATAATTGAGAATGATGTAGGAACATTACAATGAGCAATAATTTAGTTGTCATCTAACTTTATATAAAGATTTGAGAGAAATATCCTACGTATAAGGTATAAAGATCTATCATGATAGATCTAATAAGATGTTAGGATTATCTCAATCTATATACATAAATAAAGTGCTAATTAGATTTAACATGAAAAATTCTAAGGAAAGATACATGCAGATGTGTCATGGAGTTACTTTCTCTAAGAGAATGTCTCTTAAAATACAATTAGAGAGAAAATATGTGAGTAGAATACAATATATTTTGGCAATTAATTCATCTATATTATGCTACGTATAAGGTCCTATGTGGCTTATGCTCTAAGTATTATGAGCAGGTTTCAAGCTGATTTAGGTAAGAGTCACTGGAAAGCCATGAAAATCATTTTTAAGTAGTTGAGAAGTACTAAAGAATTAGTTTTCATATATAAAGGACACGACTTAGTATTTGAGGGTGACACTAACTCGAGTTTTCAGTCAGATAAAGATGATAACAAATTGATTTTAGGATATATATTTATCTTCAATGGTGGAGCAATAAGTTAGGTGAGTTCTAAATAGAAAGTTGTTGTTGTTACTGTGGATTCTATCATAGAAGCAGAATATGTAGTAGCTGCAGATGTTATAAAAGAGAGCATTTGGATGAAAAGTTCATTTTTGAACTTAATGTAATTCCTATCATTGTTTATCCAATTCTACTATATACAGATAATAATGGGGTTATAGTATAAGTTAAGGAACTAAGGTCTTATAAGAATTCCGATTATATTTTGCAGACATATTCTCATTGAATGAATACCTTCAAAACAAAATATTACAGATTCATTTACCAGAGCCTTACCTTAAAATATGTATGAAGAACATTTTGAAAAAATAGGTCTTTGTCATAGAAGTGATTGGCTTTGAGTGCAAGTGGAAGATTAAAAGAAATATATGTCTTAAAAGCTAATCACGATGTGATTATGCTTTAAAATCTCTTGAAGATCATTTGATCGATAAAATGATTATTTTTCTTTATATTATCATTTATCGTGACAATATGTATGTTTGATTTATATATCATGATAAAGCCCATAGATTGTATGTAATATATATTGTTATGATGAGTTCATATTTATGAGACTGTGTATTGGTAGCATTATTTCTAAATGTTCCTAGTCATTGGGCTATAAAGTGAGGCCTTTATAGTACTAAAAAGACTCATATACACTATCCTTACTTTATATGATAGAGGATAATTGATCTCATAGATTACTTATGTGGAAACACTAAAAGAAGTATATAGGTGCTCATTGATTGAGTATGAGTTCATTGAACAGACTCATACGAATTATCTAAATGTTAATTACACTTAATCGTCAATTGAACATTCGTCATATCAGTGTTGTAAATTATCTTTAGACTTTACAACATCATGGTTACCTTTTGAGTGAATTACTATACTTTAATATTACTCAGGGCAAGTCTATACTAAGGCTTGTGATAGGTAGTCATTGGGTGTAGTGAGACATTCATGAAGGTATATGAATGTTCGAGAAAGAATCCGTTAATCTTAGTGTTTAAAATAGAATACTCTATATGAATAATTCATATTTGACTCAAAAAAATCCTTAGTCAAGGTAATAAATTGTGTATGATTGAAAAGCATGCTTTTAATATTAATACACAATAGAGTCATAATCTGTTATTTATTATGCATAGCATTAGAACTAAAAGGGTTTGATGATTATAGTATACCTTGGTTTAATCAAAGCATTGTGTGATGGAAGGATTAAATTACATAGAAATTGATGACGAAAAGGTTCATTATTGAAGCTTTGCACTTTATTGTAATATGGAGGTGTATTGCATAGTTAGGTGTCAATATTTTCTGTAGATATATTTAATTAATCTTGTGAAGATTAATTAAATAAAAGAATTAAAGAATTTAACTCGGGATATGAAAATAATTAAAGAGTTTAATTCGATCATATCATCTACTGTCGGTTTTACGATGAACCTATAGAGTCTTACTATAAATTAACTCTAAAATTTTGTTATGAGATTATACATCACTTTAATATATTAAGTTAAGACAATTTGATTGTTAATTTAAGCTTATATATGAAATAAGTGATATTTGTTAAATTTTTATCCTAACAAATGAAAATTTGATAAATAGTATAATCTTAACCTTACACTTAAATCATAAATCAAGGGTGGATTTGCATGAGATATAGCTCCACTTAATCACATATTTGCATCATTTTTTTTCATGTTTTTTTATTTAATTAAATATTAATTAAGTCAATATATATATATGTAATTATGGATAATTTTTATGATGATAATTTTATGAAAAAAAGAAAAAGATGAAAAAGTTGGCTTTCTTCTTTTTGGATGAATTTTTTAATGCCATTAGATGGTGGCCAGATTTTGATCATTTTGATCAATAGATATGGGGCTTTTGATCCTTGAGAAGTGATCTAATCATGTGTGAGAGCAATTTCAAGTGTTGACATTAAATTTTCAAGAGTTAAAAACCCTAGATTTTGCTAGAAAACCTAACTTAATTAAAGGTATTTTTGATTGAGTTTTGTTAAAACCAATAAAGAGAATTTAGTGTCAAGGACATTACTCTTTAGAAGGGATCCTAATTTGGATCTCTAAAGCTTCAAATTGGTTAAAACACAAATTCAAGATAGTATGGCCATCAAGTATGTTTTCATATGAATTTTATTTTATCTATTTTTGCTCAATGTCTAGATCTTTAGCATGTAATCTTACATTTGATGTATTTAGAGTACTAACTATACTAGAAACTTACACTTTAGAGCAGGGATATCGAGGGACTCAGGTCCAAAAAGTGAAAACATTGGAGCTTTAAGTTCAAGATAAGGTCTAGGTGATGTTTCGAAAGACCTTAGGCCCTTCATTATGAGGATCTCTGCCATGCTCTCGAAGGACCTCTTAAAGATGAAGCAAATGTATTTCAGGCGATTTTTGAGCTTGTTGAATACTAGGGAAGAATGGATAAGTCCTTAAAGCCATGAACTTCATAAGTCGTTGGATGCATAAGGTATGTCTTCATCCTTCATCTTTCCTCTTAATTCTATTTACACCCTTTTTATGATTCTTGACTTCTTGTCATGTTGTAGCCATAGTGCATGTATAATAGACCTAACTAAGCGAGATTTGAAGAATTTCCCAAAATACCTGGTAGGTCTATATATCAATAACCTAACTTGGTAGAGGGATAAGAAGAAGAAATTGGTAGCTGCAGTGGTATCTTAGCTTGTTAAATAGTAGTCTTAATTGATAAAAGAGAAAGAAAAACTAGAAACCAGAGTGGCATCTATGGAATCTTGGATCGTTGGCATAAAATAATAGAAACAATCATAAAAAAAATAGATGTAAAAGTTAGGTTAGGAGTACAACAGGCTTATTGAACTCTACTGCAATGTGAACAGTCAGACTAATAACTTAAAAGAGAAACTGATTGATGAAGTGAGTATTAACCATTATCATTTGTTATAAGTGGATATACTATGGAAGAGGTGGAATCCTTAAAGAAATATTTGAGAGTTGCAAGTAAGGTTGTTGTGTATCATTGTAAGAGGGTAAAGAGAACTGAGGGGGATCTAAAGATCCAGTACAAGGTTAGGGCCAAGATAGGATAGACTTGACTAGCCACCTCTTCTCCAAATCTTATCTATATTTTGATCTGACCTGGCTATTTGATAAGTTGGGCCCTATAGTTTCTTATCCATCCTCCAACATCCCTGCGTTCAAACCTGTTGTTATAGATGCCACCCCTATCGGGGTTACTAAGGGGGTCACAAAGGACGGGTATACAAAAGATATGTCTCCCAGAACAAAGATGATTGAAGCTAATGGGAATGCATAGAAATAAGTTCCTTTATCGAGGATAATATTTTATAAATTTTATATGGAATGTATATAGCATTGATTATTGATACTTATAAATTAATGCATCTATAAGCCATAGAGGTAATAAATAAAATTTTTCTTTCTTTACTTCCACCCTAATTGTTTGTTACTATTTTGAACTAGTAATGATTGATACTTAACTGCTGAACATCTTGACTACACATAAGATAAGAACTTGATAACAACATTGCAATAAGTGTCTGATTCCTCCTCGGTTATAATTGGTATAATTAAAGGTTTTCTTGTGTTTTAAAGTAAGAACCTGAGACCTTAGTTAGCTTAAACCACTGAGATGTCCCTAGTTAAGATTCTACTTTTGACTTTCTCAGCTAGCATTTAGTGAAAAGTAGGAAGAAAAGGCTAAAAACCAATTCCAAGTGTCTTCCTCTTGAACCATTAATTACTAACTTGATATCTTGACCAAAATGTCAAAACTTCCAAAGATGGTGTGCTAAGATATATTGACGGGAATCCTATCCTAAGCCTTCTTTCATTTTTTGACTAATAATCGAACATCTAGACACAATGGTTAAGGCCTCCCAACATAATGAATGCCATGATATTTAGTGAGAATTTAATTTTAATCCAATCGTTGGCATTCTAGAGGATTGTAAAGGTATTTGATAGGATTCAACTTCAAGCATTTTCTAGTTCACGTCTATACATGATTTAATACCTTGACGTAATGGTCAAGGTTTTTAAACGTAAAGGGTGTTAAGGTATTTGGTGAGGTTTTTATTTCAGACCTATTATTAATATTTTAGGAGACTATAGAGCTACTAGCTAAGATCCAAGTCTAAGGCTTTTTCTTTCCATATCCATATATAATTTGATACACTAACACAATGGTCATTCTAAAAATAAAGGTCTTAAGGTATTCAATGAGGATCTTATTCTACGCCTACCATTAATACTCTGAGGGACTGTAGAGGTACTGGTTAGGATTCAAATCTTAAACCTTTTTTCATCCACATCTATATAAGATCTGATATCCTGTAATATAATCTTCAAGGCTTTCACAAGTAATAGGTGTTAAGGTATTTAGTAAGGATATTATTTTAAGTCTACCATTAACATTCTAGGGCACTATAGATGTATTATTTCATAAGAAATAGGTGTTAAGGTATTCAATGAAGATCTTATGTTAGACCTATTATTAACACTCAGGGGATCATAAAGGTACTGGTTAGGATCTAACTCTAGACCTTTTCTCGTCTATGTTATTCATCTAACATTAGAGAAGAAATTAATGGAGTTTGATATATATGTGTAAATATAGCATTTCATTTCATAAGGTTGAGGAAATACATGACTTATAGCCTTCTGCTAAAGGGTAATATAGTTTTAACATGGGTGTGTTCTAGGACTTTTTGACTTTCGTCCAGTTAGAATTTTACAACTTATGACCATTGGCCTTAGTATCTTAATGCCTAGTATGTTAGTGAATATGCCCTAGAAACCATTCGTGTTGTCGGTTTCAGGGCTTTTGATCTTGTATAAACCTTATATTTATTAATAAAAG
>JAVXUL010021200.1:0-11879 GCA_035590515.1 Trichilia minutiflora
GCATTCCATGGAGAAAGACTGCATACCGCTACTCTGTGGTCCCATGATGGAGACAACGGCATATGACAGCCCACATTTTCTCAAATTTACCTCCTTGATAAAATTCTCAATCCCAGAAACATTGAATGTACCATCACCATAAATAAGCTGAGTTGAGGAAGATTTGTCACTTGCTGGAAAACCAAGGATATTCATGCGTCAGTAACCTGACAAAATTCAAAATATTCATCTAGAAGACAAGGCAAATCAAGAAAAATAATCCATCATACAGAATTATTATATTAGTTCTGATGTACAATCAGTACAGGAAATTTTTTTCTATATTTAATTATTAGCTAACCCTCATTTTAATATCCAATTATTCAACACTCCCAGACTACACTCGCCAGCTCCATCAACTCAACTAACAATTGAGATTCACAAATTCAATTACATATTTTCTTTCCTCTCATTTTCTCATCAACCAACCAACTAAAAATTCTAGGCTCAAAACATTCTTATTCACAATTCAAAGCTGCCTTTTTTTAATTCTATTTTAAAAATTGATCACAGTTAAAAAACTATTTTAAGCTCAACTAAACATTTACCCTTTGGACGATAATATCTTATAAAAAATTAAAACAAAAACTCGCAAGTGTGATTCGTTATAAACATGTGGTGAGGGATTGTACAAGTAGGGGAAGCAGTGGCAGAGGAGGAGTAGGTGATGGTCGCTGCTATACCTATGGAAAAAGATGGAAAGATGTCTCTCTACTTTTAAACTTATTTATTTTAGTTTTTTATGAATATTATCATTTAATAATAGATATTGGATTTAATTTAAAAATATTTTTCAACAATAATTAATTTTAAAAATAGGATAAAAAAAGATTTTTTTCGTGAATTTTTGAAGCATTATTAACAGCTCAAAATCCCATTAATTTAATAATCGATGTTTGATTTAATTTAAAAATATTTTTTAATAATAATTAATTTTAAAAATAGGATAAAAAATAGTTTTTTTTTCGTGAATTTTTTAAGCATCATTAACAGCTCAAAACCATAAAATCAACATCAAACATATTCAAATCAATCAATCAATAAATCACATTAATTAAACCGAGGGTTAGTTTCAATTAATGAATGTGAAATTAAAGAAAAAATTAAGACTAACAAATCAAATACCCTTTTGATTTTTTTACGGTTAAAACGATTTTTTTAAAGTCAAATTTTTTTTTACTATTTAGTTGCCATTCGAAAAGAGTTTTTAAACAATTAAAAAATTGTTTTCCCAAGAAACTCAAAATTTTACTAATGTATTAAAGAAACGGCGACGTTTTTGGAAAAAAAGAAAATTAGTAATTAGGAAAGCAAGATGCGGCATAAATCGGATTAATATTAGAAATCAAACTTGAAATTAAGGGAAACGTAAAACTAACCCATTTTTTTGTCGAGACACAAAGAAAATTATTTCGAACAGACCCTCTGGAACTTATTGTTGTGTTTTGTGAATTTGTTTGTGAATTGTGAACTTATTAATACGAACTGTTCATGTACGGAACACTTTCACGGACTGCACAAGTGAACTGTAAATTATTAATTGATGACTTGGTCTTGGTTTATTGATTGGTTTGTTGACTTGACTTGAAGCACCAACCCTTTGAATTATTAATGTACAGCCCACTTCCACGTGCTGCACAAGTGGACTGTGAATTATTAATTGACCACTTGGTTTTTTAATTTATCTTTTGGGTTTGTTGACTTGGCTTGAAGCACACAGCCTACCTTTGAACCATTAATGTACGGCACACTTGCGCATGCTGTACAAGTGAACTGTAAATTATTAATTGACGACTTGATGTTGGTTTATTGATTTGTCTTTCTGGTTTGTTGACTTTACTTGAAGCAGACACCCTTTGAATTAGTAATGTACAGCGCACTTGCACGTGCTGCGCATTCGGAATTGTTCTTAGTGTGCTGCCCATTTCAAAATGAAGCATCCTTTTCAAGTGCATTCTTTCTTTTTATTGGGTTGAAATTTACACTTCCAAATTTTAAATTTACTCTAAATCTATCCTAAATTCATCTTAAATTCTCCATAAATCCAACAATTATGTTCAACAATAATATTTAACTATACTCATATATCCATTCAATCCAACCATGTTAATTAATTTATAACAAAAAATAACTTGAAACGAATCGATGGTTTGTTTGATAACTAAAATGAAAATATGAAAATAGAAATGGATAAAATTAAAAAATTAGAGTTTTTGAAAGGAAGTAAGGTAAAGTAAAAAATAAGGATAATTTTGTTAATAAAATATTTTCATGAGATAATTTAGTTTTAAAATAGTAAAATGGATTATTTGTGAATAAAATTTTGTAATGAGATATTTTTTAAATTAATAATATAAAAATAGGTTATTTTTGAAAATGAGAATGGGTAAAATTAAAAAATTAGAGTTTTTGAAAAGGAGAATGATAAAGGAAAAATGTGGATAATTTTGTTAATAAAATATTTTTATTAGATAATTTAGTTCAAAAATAGTAAAATAGATTATTTTTTAATAAAATTTTGTAATGAGATACTTTTGAAATTAATAATATAAAAATAGTTTTTTTTTGTTAAATTCCATTTTAATTGTTTTGGTCAGAAGGAAAAATTTAATCTTCTTTCGTTTATTTCGTCTTATTGTATTCTATTTTTTATATTTGCTTGAACTGCACAAAAACTCCATTGAGAAAAATCGCCGGTAGGTTGATATTTGTATTTTGGTCCTGCTGTCGCTCAAGACCGCCGGCTGCCGAATCATTTATACTTTATATCGAAAATGTTTTTATTTATATTTGTTTTTCGGTCCTGCAGTTGCTCGAGATCGCCGGCTGTCTAATCGTTTATACTTTATATAGAAAATGGTTTTTTTAAATATTTTATTAATGAATAATTTTTTATTCATTAAATTATTATTAAAGTATTAAAAATTATTTATTAAGTGAGTTGTGTTTGTATTTTATTGAATTTAAATAAAAAACTAAAAGATTATTTAAAATTAAAAAAAATGAAAAAGGTGAAATTTTTGGCTAGAAAATGATAAATTATTTATGAAAATTTTAATTAATATTATAGAAAATTTAAATAGATATTTGAGAATATATTCATTATTTTTTGTAAATGCAAGTACAAATTTCAATATCATTATCGGTTACAGGCGTGAATAAATAAAATATTAACAAAAAGATGCAATACATATATGACAATATATTTGTTAAGGCCATCTTCTTCTTTTCCTTCTTCTCTTTTTTTTAGTGTATCACAATATGTGTAGTTTGATAGTTTTAACATATATATAAGTGATGACTATTTAGTACTTGTTTTGTGTTCGAATCTTCACAAATATATTTTTTTGTAAGAACCTAATACTGCTGTAGATTTTATTTGATTATCTTTCTTATGTAACGATTGCTTAACGTTTTTTGAGATTTGATAGAATATGATTTTTCACATATATATATATAAAAAATATATATATCACACATCTAAATTTCAAGTCATGCTTACTCCTAAGCTCAAATACAAGTGTTCAAAAAAATAACTTATATTCTTGTATATCTCCCGATCAAATTTCGAAAAAAAGGTCACCTTTATTCTAAATACAGGTGGGTGTTAAAAAAGGAACTTACATTATTATAAACCAACCTAGTCATACCGTGAGACAAGGTCATCCTTATTTTAAGTATGTTTTGTTGTGTTTAAAAAAGTTCAAATGTTATAAAAGAGAATATTTTAAAAAAACTAGACAATTAAAAAAAAGAGAAAAGAGAAAATGACATATATACCTCTAAAGTTTAATTAAATATACCTCTAAAGTTTAATTTTATTAGTTTTTAAAATATTTATGTATATCTAATTCATTAAAAAAAATTATTACAACTTTTTGTCTTTTTTTATTACAGTTAATATAATATCTTCTTAATTATAATATTTTGAGAGTTAAATTTATCAAATTATTTTTATTTTTATTTATAAATTAACATAATTGCTGAGAAGAATTTTATAATTTATTTCAGATAATTGAACCTTCTCAACCTGTTTCATTTAAAAAACCAAATAATTATTACTAAAACAACAAATGAAAAAAAAGAACAAAAGGCATTGGATATACAATGAATCGTTTTAAGTACTATTTTTGCATCTGCATGACCATATCCTTCTACAGTCGAATTACTTGTTAAAGGATAATCGAGTTTGAAAGATTGGTCTTATGAAACAAGAAATTTTAGTACTAAAGGGGTAGTATCAATCACTAAACGCCCATTCAATGTATCTGTTATTGTTATTTTGTATCTCCCTTTTTTCTTTTCGTATGATTTTGTTTATTATATATACCCTTAGTTGTAATATTATAAACCGTATTATTACTTTTGTTTTCATCGAAATCAATCTAAACCTTTCCCTTATTTTTCACTTGCGCACATTGAATATTATAATAAGTGAACATCCTTATTAACGGCGGGTTGAAAAAAGAAGAAAAAAATAATTTGGCTATATTTTTGATCAGGAACAAGTCCGATCACAAGAATACTTTTTTTAATGGGTTGGTAAGAATGTGAAAACAGAACAATTAGTGATCCAAATATTATTAGTTTCTCAAATTAGGGCATAGATTTGTGTCAGATAAATCCTCAAATCCTACTGAAACAATCAACTTCTCCTTGACATCTCGAATGGGAATCAAAGGTTACATTGGAGGGCTATTTCAGTTATATTAATTGAGATAGTGTACCTGTTTGATACAAAATTGAATTAATATGATAAAATCATGGTCTCGTTTGTATCATTAGCCCAATCAAGGGAGGGGAGTGAGCATTTAAAATTTGATCATGTTAGTTTTTATTTTAAATATTGATTTAAAAAATTTTAATAATTTTTTATTAAGAATTTCCATCAGTTTTTGAGTTAAAGATTGTTGTGAAAGCCTCCTAAAATTTAGTTAGAAGAAGAAGGCAAGCCAAAGTCAGCTGTAGAAGAAGGCGGCAAACCAAAGTTTTCACTGCATTTCTTTTCTTAGCCTTTTTCAGACGATGTTCTACGCTTCTGCTAATAATTTATGCCGCTCTGCCTGCAAACATAATATTCCCATCAGTATCAGAGACATAATCCTGTTAGTACAAAATGATTTGATGTTATAAAGAGGCATAACTCCATCAAACATTCAAATAGGAGAGTCATCCAGTTCTATGGAAGGGCAAAAAGCACTAAATTGTTATATTAGAAAGCTAATTTTTTAGCTGAAAACAATACTGTCATTAACATATGCAGAAAAACGAGCTGAATGATACCTCAGATTCACATTCAGCCAGCTTCGAAGCATGATCATATCTAATATATTCCATTTGATCAAGTATGTAGCACTGAAGCATATCCAGTACTTTCGATGTGTCCCAATTTGCTTGTGGAATGACAACATCTGCAACCAATCCGATAACGAATTATAGTTGGATAGGCACCATAGTACAATAATTCATTTTATATGGATCCTTTTTTGGTTATAAAATTTCAGGTTTTGTTTCCTGGGGCTTGACTTGCAAAATAATCACACCTGCACATTTTTAATCAAATTGATCCAGACAAACCTGTAGCAATGATCAACAACTGCAGAAAACATTTCCGCTGAAGAAAACCTTCCCTCTACACTCCAAATTTTATCATATTCCTTCTTGAATCTGTTGAGAGTTCTAGACTTTATATGTCCCAAAGTAGATTCGAATGGTGTTTGGACAAGCTAACAATCAAAAGAAGATGAGCAATGACAAAAGAAACCAGAATGAAATACACTCAAAAGAGGGCCATTCAGTTGGCCCCTTTCAAAAGAAAAGATGAATTACTTGCAGTAACTTTTCTTCTAGCTGCTTCTGCTTGGTAGATTTGACACCTTCATCAAAGTACAAAACTTCTTGGTCGTATCTAAAACAAAACAAAAAAAATATCTTAAACTTACAAATTGTGCAAGAACATTTACAACCACAAGCATATTCCAAAATGATGTTTGAAGATTGCATTAAGAGCTGCAGCGATTATACTTCGTGAAAAGAACCATTCTCCCTCTCATTTCTTTTTTGTTATGAAGCTAAAAATGTATTGACCATTAAAAGTGAGAGGAAAGAAAATAACATATGTAACCGCCCAGGCACCATTTCTCAAATATTTATGTCCTAATTTTCCAAATGCAGTAGACCAGAAAGCTTCTTCCCATAAGATCAATTCAACAATTGAATTTACAGATATTAAATGAAATGAAATAATCTCATCCTGACAGAGAAGTTTCAAGTAAACTGAGCTTCTTTCCGAAATAAGAAACAGAACCAAATTGTGCGGCCTCCTTCAACTTAGACAACTCCTGTGGTAATTTCACATCAAGTCAGTTGATGACAATACATCACCTGGATTCAAAAATATTTTTAAAGGAAAAATCTAGAAAAAGAAAGTATAGGTTCACGTACCTCATTTTTAGCAAAACTGGAATACTTTTCATCTGCAATTTGCTGGCAGCGTACAGTAGCCACCATGATTTAGAAGTACACCACCAACCTCAGCACAATATACGCCGCTAAAAAAACCCATAGGAAGCGAGTTATTCATAAAGTTAACTTGTTGGCAGGAAGGTCAAAATCCTTATTCCCCTTAATGTCTTTCCAGATATTCTGTGCAATAAAAGAAAACTCTGAAGCAGGAATTTTATAACGTCGATCCCCAGCGAGCCCCCAGGAGCAATAGAATTATAAAATCTTTGCCTCAGGCAACCTTCATTTATAACAACACAAACACATATGACAAGATGAAATCTGAAGATAGGCAACACAAATATTGCAGATGATAATCTTGATAACTAGGCAGTCATCTAGACAGAGAACATATCAAATTAATTGATTTCAATTAAAATAGTGTTTGATTGCTACAACTAATCCAAAAATAGAATTCTTATATAAAATAATAACCAAATTTATTACTAATAGCCCATTGTTGCAAATTGTCTTACCCCATTTACTTCGTTCACAATAAATAGAAAGAAAAAAAGTCCCAAAAGTGGGTCATTTTTTAGCATACTTCAACAAAACAAAATATTTCGATTAATAAGGAGTTCAAATATCCCATAAGAGATGTGAATGATGCATCTGGTACCTGCTCTTTGAATTGCTATTCCTGGAATTTATAACTAGGGACAGCAACAACTAGAACCTGACTACATACGAAAAGAAATAGCATGTCACTCTAAACAAATAATTATTCCCTTTAAAAGAATGAAAATAGCTTGTCACTATAAACAAATAATTATTCCCCTTAAAAGAATGAAGAAATGCCCAAGTTTATAGAAGTAAGACATCTTACATTAAAAAAATCATTTAGAGAATATTTTTTGTAGACTTGTAGCTTAGTAACAGTGTGGAGATTATAGGATCACTTACAGATTATCAAGAAACAAAGAACACTTGCAGAAAAGAATCAAGCTCACACTCTTTTGATTAAATGACAGAAAACCAGAAAACCAGAAAAGAATCTAAAGAGCATACACAGAGTAGAAGGTACGAAGAAGAAGAAAAAGAAAGAAAGCAAGAACCAGCAAATTCAAGAAGAACCTCAGTATATTTTTTCCATCCTTACCCTTAAGTAGTTACAGCTCCTGTTAGATACACGTTGATTAACATTCAGTTATAACAGCTCAGCTCAATTCTTTTCTATTTACAAAGAAACCCCTCCCAGCAAGTGGGCATAACTAACTCAAGCTTTGATTCTCTATGTACAGCCTAGAACATTTTCCTGCACCCTTGTGTATATTTGCATAATCAGAGGCACTTCAGTTCCTTAGGAAAATGCATGGTGGCTGATAAATACCATCTCAGATATATGTGATAGGGAATTGCTTCCAGTAGGCAACCCATGGACCTGCCCTGGTGACTGTATTTTATGATGCCTCAATCATCCAGGGTCTCATTTGCCATCGCCAGATTTTTGGAGACGATCTAAGAGACCTAAAGAGTGTTGGTGTAATTGTGCTTGGGAAAGCATGCTAGCCCCAACTAATAACATAGTCGCTTTGTAGATGTTCATTGGCTTCTTCCCAACTGAACCTGGAATTGTAGTTAAATTCTGCCCAATTTTACGAGTATGTAGATTAAACCTATTGAAATTAACCATGATATATTTATGCTTTTTCATCCTGCATAGATGTTGAAATAAATAATGTTTTGTCAAAACCCTTTCGCGAATTTTTTATATCAATGACGTCATTATGATCATGTTCTTTCTACGGTAAACTCATCAAAATTGGATTTGAGTTCGTGCCCATTATATTTGCCCCTTACAGGTTACAGCTTTCTCTGACAATACTGGGGTTCCCTCGGTTCAAACACATTGCTCATTCTCATCTGCTTCTATGGATTTTGATACATCATATAGTTAATTGTTTATTCTTTGTTCTTACAACTTGGATAGCCCACGCGATATAATATTTAGTTTTCTATGTGATTATCTACTAGCGTTGGTATAACATCTGGAGGGACTGCCCTGTAACCTTAATCTTAATAGATTTGGCTCACCTCGAGTTTTTTTACACAACTTCATGCGGTCCCAGTTATCGTGACTTGTACTTACTACTTATCACCTTGATCCTAATGTTTCTAGTACAAGTAACTGGTATTTTGAAATCACGATGGGACCAAACTTTATTTGAATAAATCCAAAAAGCAATATGTATCATAATTGAAGCAAGACGAATCTTAATATCTTATAAATAGTTAGTTGCTTCCACCATGCTAACAATAAAGCAGGCATATCAAATTTTTGTTGTCATTCAAACTCATTACTTAATTCATTATTATGGAACCCCCGTTACCTCCAACTTCGCCTGCTGCAAAGTGGTTAGGATTGGTCGATGCCATTTGGGTTCAGGCAATCTGTGGCAATAAAACTACACGTTGTCCAACTACTCAGATGCAATGAAATCTCTCATGGATCTTACAAAGCTCAGCTAAACAACCTTTCCGTTGCTAAAGATGTTGGGAAGGCTTTCAGTCTCCTCTATGGTCTTGCTTCCGATCATTTGTCAACTTCTGTGATACTCGTTATTGGTTCCCTGAAAGGTTTCATAGGATATGGAGTTCAATGGCTTGTTGTCAGCCAACAAATTCATCCTCTTCCGTACTGTATTCATCCATGGCAGGTAGGCAACCATTTTAGAACCACAGCAGTACTGCTTGTCCATAATGTAAACTAGCTTCATAATGAGAATTTTAATTGCTAATATTGCAGATGTGTATTTTTCTGAGCAGGGGAGGCAACAGCACAACATGGATGTGTTGGTGACTTGCATGCGTAACTTTCCCAAAAATCGAGGCCCTGTTTCTGTCATCCTAAAGGTTGTGTGGGACTCAGCACAGCAATCTTTACAGAAATGCACTGCTCTTTTCTCCTCCCACCCATCAACATTTCTCCTCATGCTTGCAATTGTCCCCGCAATTGTTTGCCTTGCTGCAGTGTTCTTCATCCGTGAAGCAACATCAGCATCAGGACCTGTAGAAAAGAGACAAGAAACAAAATTCTGTCACATTTTCAATGTCATTGCTATTGTCGTAGCTGCCTATTTGTTGGCCTTTGACATCACTTGAAGTCATGGCCATGTCTACTGTCTATTATTTATAGTAGGATCTATTTTTCTTCTAGCTTTACCGTTAGCTGTCTCATTATACACAGTTCTGCCAAAATCAACATCCTTCTTGGACATTGAACAACCAATCAGAGAACCATTACTTGCCCCTCAAAAATATTCAGCAGAGAAGCTAGAGAAGAATTCAGAAATACTGACCGATATTGTTGAAGTGCAGGATGTTGAAAGAATGAGAAAGCCATTAAATGGGGAGGAGCACACAATTATTGAGATGATGCAAATATTTGATTTCTGGATTCTGTTTGGATCTTTTCTTCGTGGCGTGGGCACAGGGTTGTGTGTGATGAATAACATGGGACAGATGGCTGCCACTTGGGTTCAATGATGTTTCCATTTTTGTGTAACTCACTAGCATATGGGGTTTCTTTGGACGAACTGTTTCAGGTTTCTTGTCAGAATACTACATCTGGTATGTTAAAACTTTCTTCCCTCCTCTCCCTTGAATAAATCAAGTCTCCATTTTGCCTGAAAAATGTCGGACCTTTATTGCATCAGCTCAATGTTGTGTCCATGATTGATATGCAGGAAATGTCGTACATCAATGCCCTCTGGAATGCAGCTTCTCAAGTAATAGTGGCTCTTGGATACATTATCATGGCCTTGGCCAGTCCAGGATCACTACATATTGGTTCCATTTTAGTTGGGATATGCTATGGACTCCGTCTAACAATAACAGTTCCATTTGCTTCAGAGCTATTTGGTGTCAATTACTATCTCCTTCCGTACAATATCCTGATTCTCAAACCTTCCTTTGAGTTCCTTCTTTTTCTCTGGTCTCCTTGCTGGTTATCTTTATGATGCTCAAGCTACTGTCTCTGCTGATTGTGGTAACACTTTTATTGGAGCTCATTGTTATTTATTTGTCTTTATGATCATGTCCCTGACATGCAGTATTGGGTTTTGGATTTGACATTTTGCTTGCTGTTAGAACAAGAAATGTTTATTCCAGGAGTAATGAGGAAAAGAAATTCATTACTAAACAGGGGACTCTACTTCAATAAATTGCAGAGAAGCCTCGGTCAAAAGGTTCTGGAGCTGGATTGAAGCATGTCCAGCTCTGAGTGGCAAGATTGATTGCTGTGTTGATCTGCGTAAGTCTTCAATCTTCATCCACTGTAGATATGCAAACTATCATATAGGTTTATTGGAAATTGGAATCAATTTTTCATGTAAATTGTTTGTGAAATTTCTTAAATTCTCATCTCCTATTAATGATATAACAATGAATAAAATATTAAAAATTAACAGAAATATATAATACATTAATAATAAACTATTTAATTGAATAACCTCAAAATCCAAATCGAATAATACAAGATAAAAAAATTCTTAACGTTCTTAATTCTCTTCCAGGTAGAAAAATTACCTGTCAATTTTTTTTTTTGGAAATATCTTTCTATTCATTGAATCATAATCCTTCATCATTTTTCCGGCGTCTTCTCAATGCATTCCTTATTTTTCCAGCATTTTTAACATAATCTAATCAATTCAATCAACTTGGATACACAATCCATCCTATGATTATAGATTACATAATCAGTAGCATGTAGATCCTAAATTAACAGATAAAGTTTGGAACATATCCATCACCTCAAATTCAGATCTCCTCAGGTGTTGGACATCGACCTTTCATGAGTACATTACAATCTCCATTTATTTTTTCTGCATTCTATCCTGAACACTTGAATCCAGCAATAAAAAATTCAAGAAAGTGAAAGAGTCCAGCAATTTATAACGCTACAGTCTACATACCGTTCGACAATTGCTGGAGCGTGGAGGTCCTGATGCTGCTGCAAGCCAATCGTTTAATACTTTTTCCGTACAACGTAGTTGTTTTCTATCTGGGTTGGACTATGTTTCCATTGCTTGGAGCATCCGAAATAGTCCAACCAGAGATAAGAAGCAAGGGAATTAAGCAAAAATGACCACTGTTCATAATTGTTAATCAAAAATAACCAAAATAAATAGTGCCGTTGATTTTTGCCGTTGACTGAAAATTTGTGACAAAATTAACCCCCATTCTATTAACCTTCTAAACCCTAAAATTTCCCCCTTTTCTAACACACATTTCTAACACACATAACAAACAACGGCGGCCGCATTCTCCCAACGCACCCACGGCCTGCATTCACACCGACGGTCTGCATTGTGATCGACGCCCTGCATTCACCCACC
>JAVXUL010021211.1:0-11879 GCA_035590515.1 Trichilia minutiflora
AATTCTAAGGGTTTGCTAGCTCGGGGAAGGCAAGAAAAGAAGGACTCAGCTAGAAAAAACAAAAGCCTATCATCTTCAAGAAGAAAGAAGCTTAAATGTTTCTTTTGTCACAAAGAAGGGCATTTTAGAAAGGACTACCCTGAAAGATAGAAAAAGAAGCAAGAAAGATCAAGTTCTTTACCTACAAATTCTACTATAGTGACTCAAGAAGAACTTCAAAACTCATTCTTTCTCATTGCATCAAATAAGTTTACTAAAGGGGAGTGGATTTTGGATTCGGGATGCACTTTTCACATGTTTTCCAATGAGTTTATGTTTTCAACTCTTGATAGAAGGGAGTGTGGGAGAGTGTTATTAAGGAACAATGTGGCTTGTAAGGTTCAAGGGTCAGGGACAGTAAGATTTAAACTACATAATGGAACCATCAGAATTATAAATGGGGTAAGATATGTGCCTGAGTTGAAAAGGAATCTAATTTCATTAGGTATGTTAGACTCACATGGTTGTGAGGTGAAAATAGAGGATGTAATCATGAGGATAACCAAAGGATCATTGGTTGTGATGAAAGGAATCAGAAAAGAAGGGCTGTATATTCTGAAAGGTTACTCGATAGCTTGAGAAGCAGATACTGCATTAGATAAACCTGATGATACAATAATGTTATGGCACATAAGACTAGGCCATCTTGGGGAGAAAAGGATCAGGGAACTAGAGAAGCAGGGATTGTTGGGCTTTCGGCAGCTTGAGGAACTTAGTTTCTATGAACCATGTATGATGGAAAAACACCATAGAGCGAAGTTTGAAAGGTCAGGATTTAGAGCTAAAGAAGCTTTAGATTATGTTCATGAAGATTTATAGGGTCCCTTACAGGTTGTTTCACTTGGAGGGGCTATATACTTCCTATCTATAATAGATGATTAAACAAGGAAGGTCTGGATTTATATCTTGAAGGATAAAACACAAGTTTTTGAAAACTTTAGCAGTTGGAAAATTGTTGTAGAAACTCAGAAATGCAAAAAAGTTAAGTGTCTCATAATAGATAATGGGATGGAGTTCTGCAACAAGGAGTTTAATGCTCTCTGTCAAAAAAATGGTATGTTAAGGCATAAGACAGTGACTTATACACCACAACAAAATGGTATGACTGAAAGATTGAACAGGTCACTCATAGAGAGGGTGAGATGTATGTTGTACAATGTTAATCTTCCAAAGGTTTTCTGGGCAGAGGCAGTAATAACAGTAGGATATTTGATAAATAGGTGTGTAACACCTGGTCTAAGTCTATCAACAATATTGTCCGCTTTCGCTCGACCTTTGGGGCTTTACGATTTTATTCTTCGTAATGGGTTATTTCAAGGACTTCTTAAGAGGTCACCCATCTTGGTACTGCTCTCGTCCAAGCATGCTTAATTGCGTAGTTTTTGGGAATAAACTACCACCCATCCCAAAAGGCCTTGTTGACAACTTGGTTCCAACTCCACATATATAGCCTAGTAACTTTCTCTCCCATTTCGATGTGGAATTTGGTTCATTCCTGTCCTCTGCCATCTTAGAAGTCTGCCAGAAGGCGCTCCTTACTCAAGCTCTCTCGTCCCGGTGCCACTTCCTGCCCTCATCGTATTGGGATATTACAAACCCACCAGCTTTCGTCTGGTTTGTCCTCGAATCACCACCATCATACTGGAGGAGAGTTGACTCTAATACTAATAAAATTATCACTCCCCGACCCTAGTCAGCCACGTGACAATCATCGCAAATCTTAGAAATACATCCTATAACCTAGAATGTATCCCTAGGATCTGCAAGGCATTAGTACCTTTTTTCAAACTTATTTTCAAAAATAACACAATATAGAAGATTTCATAAAATATACAACAACATTTATATTCTTCATAAAATACACAATATTGCAAATATTTTTCAAAATATCCTTTTCAATGAGTTCTTGACCAAGCTAAATACACCAAATCATAAATACAATTTTTATTTCTGTTTAGTAGACCATAATGCACATATTTGAGTTGAGTACCTGAGAATCTGATGAAACTCGTTTCAGCTATGCTATGTTGCGTTCGACTACACTAACTTAAAATGGAGAGTGAGGGGTGAGTATTTGAGAAAATACTCAGTGAGTAGACAACACAATGAAATAGCAAATAAAACTATACACTGATTACAGAATTACCTTATAATCTTCAACATCAAAGTATATGCGATGTGGCATATTAAACATAACTGAGATAGTTAATATAAATCAAACATATACGTAATCCCTCGGTCTATAGGATCCCATCCACTCTCCTTGAGCTGTATTGCTGATCCGCAGCCCTAGTTAGGAATGTGTGCCTACATAAATATATATGAGGCCAACATGCTTTAGTCTGAACATGTTGGATTCCACCCATCCTATCTTGGACTGCATGGCCAATCCACATTCTTGGATCTATTGGATTCCACCCGTTCTACCTGAGCTGTATGGCCGATCCTTACCTGGGACTATCGGATTCCATCCACTCCACCCTGAGCTGTATAGACAATTCTCATCCATAATATCACTAACATGGCACACATTTAATAACTCTATCATCTGTAGCTTACAAAGCCAAAACACACTCATGGCACCCCGATCATTATTTGTAATCTATAACACAGACTATGCCACATCCACAATCATTTTATAAAATATCATTTTCTATAGGCCTCCGACCTCTATCTCATATCATAATAACAAATATACACATTAGGTCTCTGACTTCACACTCATGGTAATCAAGGTTTCACAATAACCCATCTCTATCACAAATAAGAGGCCAACCCGACCACCACACAACATACATCCAATGCTTCCTCATTTCAGTTATATATCCATATCCATATATCCACATTCTATGCTATACCAAACATAATAATCATTTAAAAGCATATAATGAGGCAAAATAAACAAAATATATCCACTCACAGTTCTGGGGTGGGAAATCACCCTCAGGATATTCTCATCTGTCGCGCTTGGATACACATACAAACACAGACTCACTATCTACAATAATACGTATGCATGATACAATGCATGATTATGCTACTAACGCTCATCCTCTCTCTCTCTCTACCCTTTCTCTCTCCAATATGCTACCATACACTATCTACACATATCTTCACTTCTCTTTCACGTCATTCTCAGTTATTTCAACACTAATAGAAGCCAAAGTTCTCTAATTTATCGATACAAATGATAAACTATAAAACTTCCAAATCTTAAAGTTTTATGAACAATACTTGAGCTATCTATTCCTAGATTTACATGAAATGACAGCTCAAACGAGAGAGAGAAGCTGAAGAACAGGCTTACCTAAATTAGTAGGTGAGCTTGGATCCCCTTTTTGGTTTGAATCTCTCTTTTCGACTGCTGTTTATTGTAACCCTTCTTTCGTAATTTCACTTGAACCAACGGTTAGAACTTTGATCAAAGGAGATTTATGGGTTATGGTATTGATTCTCAGTTCATAGGAACTGAAATAAAAAAGTTTGATTGAGAAATGGTAGAGATCAATTTCAAGAGTGAGAGAGAAAGAGTTTCTGTCAACAATAGAGAGAGAGAAAGTAAAAAACTAAAATGAGGAAGAAAATCCCCCTGCTCGAAATAAATAGGCTGTGAAATACCCAAAGGTGTCGATAACTTACAAAACGTATCGATACTTTTGGCATCATGTCTGTAACATATCGATACTTTCTCCCAATATATCGATATGTTTGGCTATTTACTGTTCACTAAGCCTGCAAAATATCGATATATTTTCCTAACGTATCAATATATTTCATCGCAATTACACACTCTTCCGTCACAAATGTGTCGATACTCTTGTCAAGGTATCGATGCGTTTGGCACTGTTACTAATCATAATGCTTGCAAGGTATCGATATGTTTGGCCCTTAACTCTGAAAGGTATTGATCCCATTCTCCAAAGGTATCAATACCTTTGACCTAACCCACAACGTATCGATACCTTTGCCTCTTCTCCTTCTTCTAAGGATTGTTACTTCAAATGGCCATAACTTTGGATCTCAATATCTGCTCGAAACCCATAATATATCATCGAAAAGCTCTCTCCGAGCTCTACAAAAATATTAGAAATTTTTTCTTAATTAGAGATGATTTTAGGATCAAAAATTCAGTTCTTTCTCATAAACTCATATTCTATACCACACACCTTCTTAAACATAACTTTAAGTTATTACACCCTTTAACTCGTGATCTACAAATATAGAATCTAACGAGGGATTCACAATAATGCCCATAACTCTAAGGGATGGGTTTCATAAGGTGTCCCTCATCAATTTTAGATTTCCTGACACCAAAAGAAGTCTGGACAGGTGACAAGCCAAACTTATCTCATTTGAGAATCTTTGGCTGCACTGCCTATGTGCATAACAAGAAAGGAAAGCTGAAAACTAAAGCTTTAAAAGGAATATTACTTAGATATCCAGAAGGTGTAAAAGGTTATAAGATCTGGTGTAAGATAGATGGAATGAGCAGAAGTATAATTAGTAGAGATATAATTTTCTATGAGAGTGAAATGCTTACTAGAAAGAAAGACAAAGAAAAGGAATAAGTGAAACAAGATGAGACTGAGAAGGTTCAATTTGAGGTAGAGGCACAATATAAGTGCTGGTGGAGGGCAAGAGGAATTAGAAGGTGTTGATGATTACAACCTAGTTAGAGATAGAGCAAGAAGACAGGTTAAACCTCCTGTTAGATTTGGCTATGTAGACTTAATATCTTATGCTCTAATTTTGACAAAAAATTTAGAGGAACCAACTAGTGTTAGAGAAGCATTGGGTGGAGCTAATGCACAAGATTGGTTGTTAGCTATGAATGAAGAAATACAGTCTCTATTTAAGAATAACACCTAGAAGTTGGTTGATAGACCAAGAAATAGAAAGATAATAGGATGTAAATGGGTGTTTAAACAAAAGAGAGATGATTCAGTTGTAGGAGGGGTGAGGTTTAAAGCTAGGTTGGTTGCTAAGGGCTTTACTCAAAAGCAAAGAGTGGATTTTAATGAAGTCGTCTCACCAGTTAATATATACACCTCTATGAGAATCCTTCTAGCTTTGGCTGTTGTTGAACAACTTGATGTTAAAACAACCCTTCTTACATGGCAATCTTGATGAGGAAATATACATAGAGCAACTAGAAGCATTTGAAGAAAAGGGAAAGGAGACTATGGTCT
Source organism: Trichilia minutiflora (assembly GCA_035590515.1). Classification (NCBI taxonomy): domain Eukaryota; kingdom Viridiplantae; phylum Streptophyta; class Magnoliopsida; order Sapindales; family Meliaceae; genus Trichilia; species Trichilia minutiflora. Next base: position 5,229 of record JAVXUL010021211.1, read on the forward strand.
GTAAGCTGAAGAAGTCTCTTTATGATCTTAAGCAATCCCCAAGACAATGGAATTTAAAGTTCCATACATACATAGTGAAGATAGGTTTCAAAAGAAGCCTATCTTTTGATTAGTAATTAATATCTCAAATCCTCGTTAAACTTCTAATTATGTAATTAATATCGATATGGACCCACATTATGACTAAGACAACTCATTTTGATTAGTATACCCGATTTCGACTTGTGGATCCCATACCTTCGTCAGAACAGTAATCGGAATTACTGTTCACATTTATCCAAAATCTCTGAAATTATATTTCTAGCTTCCTACGACTTCTACGACTCCTCTACAACCCACATTACGCATAAAATCTAAGATTAAAGTGATAAATCTAAATAGATACGAAAACCCATACGAATCAAAATGCCTAAAATGGTGAAATGAATATATGGATGAGTTATAATCGAAGCTACGAACCTCGTGGTATGGTCGGTTTACTCCGATTTCGCCTATAACTCAAAAAGCCCCAATTTCTCCCAAGAACCCTAACTCCCCTTTTGTGCGAATCCGCGTTTCTACCGTCAAATCGATACTCCCTGCGTGTTAGACATGTAGAATGTGTCTTGTCTGCGAAGAGAAATCGAAATTTGAACAAAAATTCGGGTGGGAGGTGAAGGAAACAGAAAAGAGAACGTGAGGAAGAGGAAGAGAAGGAGAAAGGAATAAAAAGAGAAGAAAAGTGGAAAAATTCATCCCCTAACCCCCTATTTATAGAAAAAGGGCGAAATTAACTTTTTGCCCTTAAGTTTTCTTAAGGAGGAAGCTTCTAGAAGTGGGTAAAATCATCATTTTACGCCGATTCGATTGAACGAATCGAAGATTCGTTCAACCAAACCACCCCACGCTAAGGAATTCGTTCGAACGAATTCCTTAGCGTCTACAGAAGTCAGAAAGCTTGTAAAATGCCGGTCGACCGAACCCCTATTCGTTTGAATGAATCAACACTTCGATCGAACGAATGCCTTCTTCGGTCGAACGAATCATCCATTCGATCGACCGAACCTGCTAAAATTTGAATTCTCACTTAAATATTCCCCACATTAGCCTAGAATTACACCCACAAGCACATGAGATATGAAATGAATGCAGATGGATGAACTGGAGAAGTACAAAATGAAAAATATACCCTCGGGGTGTTACAGATGTGGTCTCTGAAAGTGTGTGTAACTTGCAGAAAATTCACACAAATAGAAACCTTGCAAATGCCTTAATAAAGGCTGTGACAGTTGAGAAATTCAGAAGGTTTTTGAATTGTATTCATCTGGAAGAATTGTAACTCGGGGAGATAGAGCTGCTGCTGGAAGGAAGGAAGAAAGCTTGAAGACAGTAGCAGAGGCATCTTGAGTACTGGTTGAAGAAAGAAATCAGGTCAGAAGATAAAGCTTGGTGAAGAGTGCACAGTTCAGAAAGTTTTAGTGTTGAGAAGAGGAATGGTGGAAAAATGCAGAAATTCATTTGGAATCAAGGTGGAGATTGTGAATGTGTGATTCAAAATGCATTTGGGACAATGATAAAAACAAGAGGAAGCAGCAACTTAAGTTGTGAAGCTTGTGAGCTAAATCAAAGTTGGATTTGTAAAGCTGAAGCTAGAACAAAGCTGAAACTAACTTGAGGCAAGTTGCAGGAGCTTTGGCGGGAATTTGCTGCAAGTGGCTGTTGCAAACTGGAGTTAGTTAAGAAGAGTTTGTTATTGTGTTTTTGCTGTCACATAGGCTAAGGTGAATGAGACTTAGTTTATAAATAGATGGGCAGTGGTCAAGAATTGTAACAGACGTGGGATGCAAGCTTCTTAGAGAAATAAAAATTCCTTGATGTTTTTTCCTCTGAATTTTCTTGTGTTCATCTTCTTCTCTTAGTCATTTTTTCATTCTTTTTTCTTTCTTTGATTCTTGTCTTTGTTTCACTGTAAATTGCTGTTATTGTTTTATGTTCTTAGTGAGTCGAAGATTCAACAGAGGGTTCAATAGTTTTCTGGTTTTTTGGTTGAGTTCTAGCAGCAACAAATGGTATCAGAGCTTCTTGAAATCAGAAGCTATGGTGTCCACTTCAAAATTCTCCATTGAGAAGTTCACGGGAGCTAATGATTTTAATTTGTGGAAGATTAAAATGAGAGCATTTCTAGTCCATGAAGGCTTGGAGGAAGCTTTGTTGGAGGAGGAACAAATGTCAGCAACATTAACTGATGTGGAGAAGAAAGAAATAATCAGGAAGGCTCACAGTGCCGTGGTGCTTTCATTAGGTGATGGAGTTCTCAGAGAGGTGTCCAAAGAATCCACAACACTTGGCATTTGGTCCAAGTTGGAAGCAAGATATATGACAAAGTCCACTGCCAACAGATTATACATCAAGAAGAAGCTCTATGCTTTTCACTTAGATGAAGGTGGATCAGTGAAGGAACACCTTGATGAGTTCAACAAACTGATCTTGGATCTTGAAACCATAGATTTCAAGATTGCAGATGAAGATCAGGCCCTCATTGTTCTAACTTCCTTGCTGAAATCATATGAACATTTTGTAGACACATTGCTATATGGAAGAACATCATTGTCAATGGATGATGTTAAAGCATCACTCAACTCAAAAGAATTGACAAGAAAGATAGATGAGAAAGAAATAAGAACTGAAGAAGGATTGATGGCCAGAGGGAGATCCGAGAGAAGGAATGGAAAGTGAAAGATAGATGACAGATCTAGATCGAGGGGAAAGAAGCTGAAGTGTTTTCAGTGCCACAAAGAAGGACATTTCAAGAGAGATTATCCAGAAAGAAAACAAAAGAAAGCAGAAAGAGCAGTAAACAAGGGAGCTGAAGTTGTTGTGGCTTCACAGGAAGATTTTAAGGACAACTTCTTGCTGATTGCCTCAGATGAAAAACTGAAAGCAGATTGGATACTGGACTCGGGATGTAGCTTTCATATGTCACCAAACAGATCTGTCTTTCACTCTTTTGAAGCCATACAAGGAGGAAAAGTCCTACTGAGAGATTATACAGCCTGCAGTGTACAAGGAGTTAGAAGTGTGAGATTGAAACTTCAAGATGGTACAAGCAGAATCCTCCAACATGTCAGGTATGTTCCTGAATTAAAAAGAAATTTAATTTCCTTAGGAACTTTAGTGGAGGTTGGCTATGAGTTCAATTCAGGGGCTGGGATCCTTAAGATAACTAGAGGATCATTAGTTGTCATGAAAGGGATCAAAAAGAATGGGCTGTATGTGTTGGAAGGTACTGCTATTGTGGGAGAGGTAGAGTCTGTTTGTTCTTTAAAAACAAGCAATTTAATGACATGGCACAGGAGACTAGGTCATCTAGGAGAAAGGGGATTGCTGGAGTTAAAGAAACAGGGCCTGTTAGGTACAATTGAGGAGAATGCACTTGATTTTTGTGAGTCATGTATGTATAGAAAACACCATAGACTTAAGTTTGATGTAGGGAGACATAAAACTCAAGGTATCCTAAACTACATACATTCAGATTTATGGGGGCCTGCACAGGTGTGCTCATTAGGAGGAGCTCGGTTTTTTATCTCCTTCACAGATGACTTTTCAAGGAAGGTCTGGGTGAAGGTGATGAGAAGCAAAGACCAAGCATAAGAGGAGTTCAAAACTTGGAAAATTCTGGTAGAGAATCAGAAGAACAGGAAGATCAAAGTATTAAGGACTGACAATGGTCTAGAATACTGTAATAGGGTGTTTGATGGCTTCTGCAGGTCACATGGAATTCAAAGGCACAAAACTGTTGTTTATACCCCACAACAGAATGGAGTTGCTGAGAGACTCAATAGGACTCTAATGGAAAGGGTGAGATGCATGCTAGCTAATGCATGCCTAGCCAAATCTTTTTGGGGAGAGGCAGTTACTACTACTGCCTATCTTGTTAACATGTGTCAAGCAACTTCACTCAATTTTAAAACACTAGAAGAAATCTGGTGTGGAAGTCTACCTAACCTCGAGCACCTAAGAACATTTGGCTGCACAGCTTTTGTTCTTAATAAACAAAAGAAGCTTGATACAAGGGCAATCAAGGGGGTGTTTGTGGGATATACAGAGATGTTATGATGGCAATTCTCAAAGAATCATCAGCAGTAGGGATGTAGTGTTTAGGGAGGATGAAATGCAGATGTGCAGGGAAGAAACTCAAACAAGTCAGGAAGCTAATAACAGATCATAGAAGGAGGAAGTTCAGATTGAGGTGGAGTCAAGAGGACAGAACCAAGAAGAAGCAGTGAACACTAACTATGATGATCAACAAAGCTTGTAGAATTATAAGCTGGCAAGAGATAGAGTGAGGAGGCAAACAAGACCACCAGAGAAATATGGATATGCAGATCTCATTGCATATTCATTTGCTGTGTTTGAAACAGATACAAGTGATGTCCCATAAGTGTGAAAGCTGCACTTAGCAGGCAAGATGGATACCAGTGGCAGTAAGCAATGGAAGAAGAGATGAAGTCCTTAGCTAAAAAACAAAACCTGAAATTTGGTACCAAAGCCATCTGACAGAAAAATAGTGGGCTGTAAATGAATATTTAAAAAGAAGGAGGATGGAACAAGAGCAGATAAGATCAGATACAAAGTAAGGTTAGTGGCAAAGGGCTTCACACAAAGGGAGGGTCTTGATTACACAGAAATTTTCTCCTCTGTGATAAGGCACACCTCTATAAGACTGCTGCTGGCATGTGTTACTGATCAGGACTTGGAATTAGACCAGTTAGATGTGAAAACAATATTCTTGCATGGAGTACTCAATGAAGAAATGTACATGGCACTGCCTGAAGCTTTTGAGGATAAAAGGAAGGCTGATCATGTATACTTGATGTTGAAGTCTTTGTATGGACTCAAACAATCCTCAAGACAGTGGAACTTGAGGTTTGATGAGTTCATACACAAGGAAGGTTTTAAAAGAAGCTCATATGACAGCTGTGTGTACTACAAAGGAGAAGGGCCTGCAGATAAAATATATTTGCTGCTATATGTAGATGACATATTAGTAGCAAGTAAAAGTAGAAGGAGGCTAGATGAATTGAAGAATTTGTTGAAAACTGAGTTTGAAATGAAGGACTTAGGTCCAGCCAAGAAGATCTTAGGCATTGAACTTGAGAGGGACAGAAAGAAGAAGATCCTTGTGCTGTCTCAAAGTCATTACATGGTTAAGCTGCTGCATAAGTTTGGAATGTCAGGAGCAAAGGCTGTTAATACTCCTTTGACTCCCCATTTCAAGTTATCAAAAGAACAAGGGCCAAAGTCAGAAGGTGAAAGACAGGAGATGAGCTCAATACCTTATGCAAGTGTAGTAGGAAGCCTGATGTACACTATGGTTTGCACACGGCCAGACTTGGCTCATGCATTAAGTGTTGTTAGTAGGTTCATGAGTAATCCAGGGAAGCACCATTGGCAAGCTGTAAAATGGATCTTTAGATACGTAAAAGGAAGCCTAAACTTGAAGCTAAAGTATGGTGGAGGCTTAGGAATGACAACAAACATCACTGGGTATGTAGATGCAGACTATGCATCTGATTTGGATAGGAGAAGGTCTCTCACAGGGTATATGTTTGCCTTGGACAAGTCTATTGTGAGTTGGAGGACATCCTTACAGCATGTAGTTGCTTTATCAACTACGGAGGCTGAGTATATGGCTGTGACAGAGGCCATAAAAGAAGCCATTTAGTTGAAGGGCATTATGGAAGAAATAGGTGCAGAACAGTAGAAGGTTGTACTCTTCTGTGACAGCCAAAGTACACTGCAATTGGCTAAATATAATGTGTTTCATGAGAGGTCAAAACACATTGATGTGTGACTTCATTTTGTAAGGGATGTGATCTCTGAAGGTGTGTGTGAGTTGCAGAAAATTCACACGGATAAAAACCTTGCAGATGCCTTAACAAAGGTAGTGACAGTTGAAAAATTCAGAAGGTTTCCGAATTGTATTCAGCTGGAAGAGTTGTAGCTCGGGTAGAAAGTGCTGCTGCTGGAAGGAAGGAAGAAAGCTTGAAGACAGTAGCAGTAGTCACATGTGTACTGGTTTTTAAAGAAATCAGGTCAAAAGATAAAGCTTGATGAAGAGTGCACGCTTCAGGAAGCTTTAGTGTCGAGAAGAGGAATGATGAAGAAATGCAGAAATACATTTGGAATCAAGGTGAAGATTGTGAATGTATGATTCAAAATGCATTCTGAAAAGTTTAAAAATCAAGAAGGAGTAGCAGCTTAAGATGGAAGCTCGGGAAGCTGAAGCAAAGCTGAGATTGTGAAGCTGGAGCTGAATCTAAGCTGGAACTAACATAAAGCAAGCTACAGGAGTTGATGCAAGCTGAAGATGCTAAAGCAAGTTGCAGAGGCATTTTGGAGAGAATTACTGTAAGTGGCCGGTGCAAGTTGATAGTTAATTATGAAGGGTTTGTTAATTTATTCTTGCTGTCACATAAGCTAAGGTGAATGTAGTTTAGTGTATAAATAAATGGACAAGGGTCAAGAATGATATACACAGACGTGGGATGCAAGCTTCTTGGAGAAATAAAAATTCTTTAATGTTTTTTCTCTTAATTCTTCTGGTGTTCATCTTCTTTTCTTAGTCATTTTTCATTCTTTTTCTTTCTTTGATTCTTGCTTTGTTTCACT
>JAVXUL010021242.1:0-11878 GCA_035590515.1 Trichilia minutiflora
ACTAGACTTGGGGGAGAAGCCCAAGCTACCTACGTACCCCCCTTTCTTCCCTCTTTTCTTCTTTCTTCTCCTTCGATTCCTCCATCTCTCTCTCTCTCTCTTTTCGCTAGATCTTCGGTGCTCCTCTCCCTTGATCTTCTTTTGGTGGTTGGGGGGATCAAATCACATGTAGTTCTTTTATAGAAAAGGATAGTGATGATATATAGGAGATGGTGAATTGGCAGGTTGCAATGGTCAAATGGCGGTCCCAGGGACACGCGTTGTTGTATGGCTGACGTGCCCAGGGCGACCTGTCATAAGGTTAGAGGGCGTGGGAAACTGTGAGGCTGTTCCTCCTGTTCCTCGCCACATCATCCCCGAGCTCTCGACCCTAAGGATGCATGTTGTTGAAAGCTCTGACCCGAGTGCAAGTTGATGGCGAACGTCTTTAAAGAAGAGCTCCCGACTGTTCGTCTCGACTGTAGCACCCGAGACGAATAGACTGTCTTACTGTTGGCCTGATCATTCTCTCAGAACGACACCGCATAATGGAACTCACTGGATATGTGTATGTAATGGATTTGAATAGGGGCGTGGAGATGGGCTTGGATCACTGAACTGGACCTCAGTAAAATCTCCCAACAAAATCACAAAGTTTAGGACCTCAAATACTTTCTAGTTATAAATTTCTTTCAAGAAGTTAAGGGAAGTTAATAAAATATGGGTGATAATTTTTTTTTTAATTGAAAGTTAATGATGAAGACTAAGTAACTGCAAAAAAAACTGAAAGAACAAATGACAAAAAACGCATCCACGCTCTTACAATAGAGTGTATCAGCCACATTAATATAATACTGGAACTGAAAATTTAGCCGCTGCTTCACTCTGTTTATACATTACATGTATCTATTGACATTGACAATTAGGGTAAATTTCATTCATAGCTTCTGAAGTATAATCTCTTAGACAATTATCAGGATGGTTATGAAAATTTTTGAAAATGATTAAACCTTATTTTCTTTTAGTCAAATTAGAAGGACAATAATGAAATTAAATTAATCCTGATACGAAGTTACCGTACAATTTAGAAGAAAAACACAAGTGCATATTTTGGGTCTAGTTTGAGATTCTAGTTCACTGTCGCTCAGTTTATTTCTACAGGAAGTGGGACAAACGACCAATAAGATTTCTAACGGCGATCGAAGAGCAGAATTCTGAGTTGCAGATCCCCAAAATTTTGGTCATTTAGAGCCCTAGATCCGTGAGCATCATGTAAGTATGGCAACACTTGAACCAATTGACGACGACCCAAAAGACGACACCACCAAGAACAAGATCAAGAACATTAACAGAAATCATGGCTCCACCAAGTTCTTCGTGCTCCTAGATTATACGTTCCTCTTCATTTTTCTGATATTTCTATGTTTCATTCTTAAAAAGATCGTTGGTTTCTGAGTTCCACCTCTTATACAGTCCTTCAAATTAGTGATTCTTCTGGCCTTGTGTTTTTTTCATGGGTGTTTATATTCATGTTTAGTAATTGAGCGAACGGTTGGTTATATATTTACTGATTTTTTTTTCTGTTGGGATTAGTTTAAATACAATTGATCAATGCAAACTTTTTTCTTTTTGGTGGATAATATAGTTTTGATAGGACTGGGCAATTGCTTGAAGTAAATTAAATTGTATTAGTTTAACGAATTCAGGTTTGGGTTTAAATTTAAAAATATATCCAAAAATTTAAATTTAATAGTGTAGATTATATCAAATTTAGGTTTAAATTTATATTAGATAATATTATTATATAATTTTGAAACTTAAAATATATAATATAAATAAGTAATAAAATAAATATGTTTTGTGATGAAGTAAAATAATAAATAATATCATAATTTATATATGTATTTAAAAAAATATTTCCATCAAAATTTTTGTAACAAAGAATCAATGTAAAACATAGATGAAAATAATAAAGGGGGAATGACAAATTCCTCCTATGGTTTCTTCAAGTTTCAAAATACCCCTGTCAGCATCTTTGTACCAAAAGTCTCCCTATGATTTTTTTAAATTTCAAAAAAATCCATGTCAGAATGAAATATAAAAATTCACTTGTTTAAATTATGGGATTTTATTGCCACAAATAAACAATCGTAGGGGAGTTTTTGGTACAAACATGCTGACGGGTATTTTGAAGCTTGAAGAAATCAAGGGGGGAATTTGTCATTCCCCCAAATAATAAATTTATTTTTAAAATATATGATTTCAAAAAAAATAAGAAGATAATATATCGTATAAATAAATTAATTAATTTATAATATATTTAATATTTTTATATTAAAATAATTGTATTATTTTTTATTATTAAATTTTTTTATTATAATTACTATTTAGTTATTTCCTATCATTTTTTATATCTAAGCAAAAAGATAAAAGTCAATGAAAAATATAATTAACCTAAGAAAATAATATTTTTTTATATTTATGCGAAAATAATTTATAATATTAAAATTAATTATATTTTATATATATTAGTGCGAAAATTGTCTTTCGACTCTCTTCACGATCAATGAAGAATGACTTTGTGTGGTGAGGTGTGAAGACGATGTGGCTGTTGTTAAACGGAGATTTTTTTACCGGAGAGCAACTGAAAGTGTGGTTATTTTCGACGAGGCTCCACCTTCTAAGCTTACAAAGACAACAAACACCTATGGAATGACGCCGGGAAGGGTTCCCAATGAAAAAATTCTGATGCTTAAATCAGAAATAATGTGGAGGAAAAAGAAAATAAACTTCCGGCGAAAGCAACAAAGAGAAATTCGGAAATGGCTTGAAATGGGAGAAAAATGTATAGAATCTATACCCAAAGCTACCAAACAGAAATAATTTGAAAAGATGATAATCAGGCTCCCTTTGTCTCTCTTCGATTTTATGAACGTGTGATCAAAGTGCAAACTTCCGGTGAGGTTCCAACCAAAAATCCAAAATCCGAGAGAGTCAGCCCTGTCTCTGTTGAAGAAAATTGCCTTATATAGTGTCTCCCCTCTGAACAATGACTTGGCATCGAAGAATAGGAAAGATGTGACGTCTGACATAGGATAGTGTGCAATCGAGTTTCATTAATGAGGTTAACACATCTACAGGAGTATGGGTCTGACACTGTCCCATCACCTAAAAAAATGGTTAGAGGATGGGACGAGTGCATTTAAGGGGCCAACTGTCAGCAATCATTCCCATTTTTGATCTGAAGGAGGGGGTACATGTCTGCTGATACTCTGTGTAGGAATTCCCGTCTTGATCAGGGATTGCCTGCAAATTGGTTGTTAAAAGATTCTGGGCCTGAGATGATTCCTCTGAGCAGCTATCCGAGTCTCTGAAGAGGCAACTTGTCTCAGTTGATGCTATTAGATGCTTGAAGCGTGTTGTGGATGATCGTGCCATGCCTGAGAAGGAGCTTCAGTCTTCGTGGTGTCTGAGACGGTGAGAATCCTGAGGTGCCGTTAATTCTCCTGGGATACTGATTACCTAGGACGAAACTCACTGGGGCCATGGAATCCCTGAACAGAGGGATTTCCTGGGCGAAATTTGCCCGGAGCAGTGTATTCCCTGAGTAGGGAGATACTTGGGGTGAGGTGTATCTGAGACGTAGCTATGTAGGATTACCCCTGGCTAATTGCATGTGTCTTGCTGACAGGGCATCCACGTGTCATCCTTACATTTTACCCCAAACATCCAGTCCTCAAGTTTCTGGTGTGAGACTAGTAAGGCTCGCGCCAAGAAATTATGCCTGAGATGATCCGTCCTAGGAAAGAAATACCGGCTCAGGTGAGTCCAATTGACTGGTGAGATGGTCAATCACTAAGGCCGTTGGCATGGCACAGAAACTTCATGACCCCTGAGATGATTATCGTGTCGCAGAAGCTTCACGGTCTCTGAGATCCTTTCTTTTTCTTCTAACAGAGCCGTTACACTATTGATGATGTGTCCTGCCTGGGTCTCTGTTCCATCTTCATTAATGGCCCCTGTCAAAAGTCGCGTCATACCTATCAACAGCTGTCCCTTAAAAGGCAGCTCCTCGGGTACCGAGCGATTTTTGAATGCTTAGCTGGGGATGTGCCACATATTGAAGCACTGTTAAGGGGATTTGACGGTTCCTCAATCCTTGTGGGGGCATTTATGGTCAGGGACACATGGTGACTCCCTATCTGTTTAGATCAACGGCTGGGATCACCTCTCTCCATCTATAAATACCACCCTTTTCTTTTGTCACTTTCACACTTATTCTCCAAATCTCTCACGTTTTTCTGCCATAAGAGCTTTTCCTTGTTATTTTCTTTGCGCTTTCACTGCTCTTACTTGTTTCGTTGTATTTTTATTGCAGGTTAGGAAAACTCTGGATAAATTTGATCATTTGCCAGATGCCGCCCGAGTAGGAATGGAATCATCCAGGGACCCGATTATTGGTTAGGAAGAGGGCGGCTATGGAGGAAATATTTTCGAGCAGGCCCGAAGCAGCGGGCTTAACAAGGCAAATTGGTTCCCCTCTACTGTAAATATTATGGACCTCCGAGCATATAGATGACTTTTCTAGATCCCAGACAACTTAGGACTCAGGGTCCCCCGATCGAAGAAAATCCCAAGTGTCCTAGCCCCCGGGGAGATGGCCCTGAATGAAGAACACCTGCTGTTGGGTGGCCGTCTCCCCTTGCAGCCCTACTTTGCTAAAATGTTTGAGGTGTTCGGGGTGCCTCTATATCAGCTCACCTTGAACAGTTGGAGAATTCTGGCTGGGCTCTTCGTTCTGAAAGCGAGGGCGAGGTAACCACTTTCGACCCCAGACGAAGTGCTTCATATGGTCCTGCTCAGGAAGAACACGAGTCAGTACCCTGGGTGGTATTACCTCCAGATTCGCTCAAGATTTCAATCAAAAATTAAAGAGGACTCTTCATCGAACAAGAACTGAAAGGATCACTGGTTCATCACCAGCTGGGAGGCAACTGACAACATTCCTGGTCCCTTTCCTTTAGCCTTTCGGGAGACAGATAACGTTTTTTTCCTGAGAAAGAAACCATCTCTGGTAATGCTGTCTGTTGATTAAAAATTCTTTTGCACAGAAGTAATGAAGGACTAGGCTAACATTCCAATCAATGTGGCAAACGTTTTGTTGGGCCTTCTTATCATAGACATTAGGTATCTCCTGAATGGGGAGAATCTGGCCAAATTATGGTTGGCCTACCCGTCATCCACTCGAAATGAGCTCTCAAAGGCCTGAGCGAATATGAATGAAGGTAAATCTTCCTTGTCTTAATCTTGAATGCATCTTTTTGTGGATTCTGACTAGAAATTGTCGATCATATACAGCTGCGGGGACTGAAGGATCCCTAAATGGGAGGAGGAAGAAAGTGGCGGACATCCTGTAAGGGCTGTTATCTCGGGAAGGATCTAGGGCATCTGAGGTTCCAGGTTCCCAAAGAAAGTCCTCTAGCCAACCTAAAGAAAAAGGGATCCTGACTGAGGAAAAGACCCTTGAAGACAAAGGCAAAAGACCTTTAGAGGAGGAGACCGGAGAGCCCAAGAAGAAGAAAAAAATTCCTGGACAAGTCGAAGGAAGTCAATCAAGCCAGGGGAAGGATTCCAATCGAGATAAAGATCCGATAGAAGAAGATGCCCCCATCTTGTTCTCCTCGGACGATAATGACCCGGGTGAAAACAAACTTCAGTGGGTGGACCTCCCTGACAAGAAGAGGAAGAATTTTGGATACATCCTCGGTTTAGTAAATGGGGTCCGATAAGTCATTCCTTCTGAGAAGGTAGATATAATAGGGAGCATCTCTGCTAGCAATACTCTCGAATGCTTGAGTATACATGCACATAGGGTAAGCCGTTATGCCTTACGAATTATTACTTCAAACTTTTACCTTGGTTGATATATATCTGACTTATCCATTTTTTCTTATATATAACACATACTTGCTGGACTTGTTCATGAAGGAACTCCAGCAAGCGATAAAGGTCAGTAAAAAATCCTCGGTATTAGTCAGGCAGTTGGAGAAAAGGGCCCAAAAATAACTGACCAAACTAATGCAAGAGTCAGCCAGGAAAAAAGCAAACCTAAAAGCAACGGTTTCTACTCTGGAGGCTGAGAGCTCCTAGTGTACGGAAGAAAAGAAAATCCTGACTAAAAAATTTTTGTCTGCTGAAGTCTTGGACCAGACCTTATCAATTGATAACGACCAACTGGAAGGGGAGAGATGGAGCCTCATGGGGAAATACAATCAACTGACCGACCTCTTTTGGTTAGTTAAATCTGAGGAGGCCCGATTGAAGAAGTCATATACAGAGTCTATCGATAACTTGAACCGGGTATCAGAGGAGCGTGAGACGCTGGAGAAGGAGCTAAAAGAGAAAATCAAGTCCCTGAAAGCACTTCGAAAAGAGAAAGAAGAGGTCCCGGCCCAACTTGAAGCGTAATATGATCGGGGAGTTAATGATGGTCTAGAATTGATGAGTCATCTCTTTCTTCAAGAATACCCAGACCTGAAACTTGACTACTTATTTAGCCGACAAGGCCGAGAGGTTCCGGGGGCTTTAGACGAACAAGCAACGAACCCCCCTTCGAACATTATCGAACCAGTCGGGGTACAAGTCCCACTTGCTCAGGGGACGGGGAATCCGGATCCTCCCTTGGCTCTTTTGGATGAGGTAACTGTCTAAGACATCTCATCCAGTGAAGAAGAAGAAGATAACCTCAAGGACCTCTGATCGGCTCCCCTTTTAGTATTTTTGGCCTTGTAACATTTTGTATTCATATTTATACGTAATTATTCTTTTATACTCAAAAATTTTTGAATGAATACAGATTCTTCTTCTTTTTGTGAACTATACATTCCCGATATTTTGACTTTAATGTTTGAAAAATTAAAACACAACCTGAATAGTTAGGGTTAGGGACCATACGACTTACTTTCCCTTTAGGAATACGTGCCCTCTTCTCGGGCGGCACTTGGAGAAGAAGAAGTTTTATCCCTAACCTATCAGATAACCATGCCCTATTGCACCCTGGTCAAAAGATCAAGTGGTGGAACTTTCAGAGTGAGGGACTTTGTAACATGGGTTTAGGACTTTAGAAAAATTCTCCTTTAGAGTTCTCAGGATTTCACTCTAAAGTATAATCCCTTTGTTTGTATATTTGGGTAACACATATTGTTCTTCAAACAATAAGAGATGAATCTTTCCTTTGGTTCCTCTTAGGAAGTCATTGGGGGCAGGGATCCATCTGGATGCAGGCTTCAAACTTGGTTTTACTTTGAATTAAGGGAACAATTGATTAAGATTAGGGGTTTTCAAATTTTGAGTCCCGATTTGATCAAGGTTTATCACGCCTCACTCAATCAGGCCTTATTCGTTAAAGACGCCTGATATGACCCAAGACTTATTGTACCTGACTCAAATGGGGTCTTCAAAATGATTAAGTGTTAAGGAATTTTATAGCCTCCCGCCAACCTTAACCTTGAGGGACCTAGCCCGACCAGGGTTTATCACGCCTCAAACTCAAATCAAGTCTTAAACGCTAAGGATGCCTGACTGGGGAATGAGGGCTTATGGTACCTAAGACGTTCAGGGTTTTCTGATATACCTATCCCGTTTAGGATTTATCATGCCCCAAACTCAAACCAGATCTTAAACGCTGAGGACGCCTAATTGGGGAATGAGGCCTTACAGTACCTGAGATGACCAGGGTCTTCTGATATACATATCCCGTTCAGGGTTTATCACATCCCAAACTCAAACCAGGTCTTAAACGCTGAGGACGTCTGATTGGGGAATGAGGGCTTATGGTACCTGAGACGATCAAAGTCTTCTGTTACACCTATCCAGTTCAGGGTTTACCACGTCCCAAATTTAAATCAGATCTTAAACACTGAGGACGCCTGATTGGAGAATGAAGGCTTACGGTACCTGAGACAGTCAGAATCTTCTGATATACCTATCCCGTTCAGGGTTTACCAGGCTCCAAACTCGAATCAGGTCTTAAATGCTGAGGATGCCTCATTGGAGAATGAGGGCTTATGGTACCTGAGACGATTAGGGTCTTCTGTTATACCTATCCTGTTCAGAGTTTACCATGTCTCAAACTCAAGTCAGGTCTTAAACGCTAAGGACACCTGATTGGAGAATGAAAGCTTATGGTACCTAAGATAGTCAAGGTCTTCTGTTATACCTATCCTGTTCAGGATTTACCACGCCTTAAACTCGAATCAGGTCTTAAACGCTGAGGATACCTGATTGGAAAATGAGGGCTTATAGTACTTGAGACAGTCAGGATCTTCTGATATACCTATCCCATTTAGGATTTACCATACCTCAAACTCGAACCAGGTATTAAACGCTGAGGACGACTTATTAGAGAATGAGGACTTACAGTACCTGAGACGATCAGGATCTTCTGTTATACCTATCCCATTCAGGGTTTATCATGCCCCAAACTTAAACCAGCTTTTAAACCCTGAGGACGCCTGATTGGGGAATAAGGACTTATAGTACCTAAGACGATCAGGATCTTCTGTCTTCAACTAATGTTTAAGAGATTTTATAGCCATAGCCAACCTTATTACTTTTAAAAGGAAAGTGGTAGTAAAAAGAATAAAGATCTGAGAAGACTTTATAAGTAACCTGTTTTATTCATATGAAAAAATAAGTACATAGTCATTTTTCCAAAAAATGCCAAACCTGAGAAGAGATTCTCTCAGGTGCTATACTTTGATAATTCTTCTCAGTCTGGATTACACAGGTTCTCTTTTCTCGTGCGGCCACCCTTTAAGTTCTTCTGCAAGGACTTTCTTTGAAATATAAAAAAGTCTCAGGTCCTCTTTATTCCCAAGGTTCCGAAAAATGATCCTTATATTGCCTATTGATTCTTCCCGCATTCTTGCGATCATTCCTGGAATTCCATTGATGATTTCTTCTACCCCTCTGCTGATCATCTTGTCGGGGCCTTCTCTTATATGGGGGCATCTAAGCATCCCCCATGAAGCTTGGGTTGTAGCTGGTTGTTGCCATCTCTTCGAACTCCTTTTTGAAGATAGTCACCAGTTGAGTGAAACTGTGGATGCTAGCGGGTGACAATCCTTTATACCAGTACCTGGCTGGCCCTTCTAGAGTCAAATAGAAGAGCCGACACATTTGTAACTCCGTCAATCCTTGCGTTAGCATCACTTCTCGGAATGAGTTTATATGCGAAGAGGGATCAGTCCTCCCAGAGTAGATGGTTATCTAAGGCATCTGAAACATCTCAGGAAGGCGTGATGATAAAATTTTCTTTGATAGGGGAGAAGTGGAGGCAAAAAAAGGAACCTCCTTACTTTCTGATCCCTTTCCCTGAGTACTCTGTAATCCCATTTCCTGTAGTATTTTTCTTATACAGTCTTCTATTTCTTTCTTATCATTAGTGATTATTGTCTTCCTCTCCTGGGCATGCTTTTTATTGAGATGACACCTCATATCGATGGGAGCTAATTGGTGTTCCTCCATCCATTCATTCATCTTTTGGTGGTGTCCTTCATCGTCATTTTTTCTCTGCTTCTATCCTTCATAGATTCTGAGAGGGAGACCAACGTCCTGCAACGTTTTAAATTCATACATTGATACTTTCGTAACTTTAGCCTTTTCTTTTTGTCGGGCGATTAACCTGGATATGGACGTATTTTCACGTACTTGCTCAAAGTTTTGAATCTTCTCCTTATGATCACCTCAAAAAACTTGGATTTCTCGTCCTTCAAGAAGAAACAACGTTTCTTCTTTCCCTCATGGACTGACTGGTTCTCTGGATAACTAGCTTCTGATTTCCAAGAATTTCTTGTCCAATGCTTTGGCCCAGCTAGATAGTAACGCATCTGTATGTTCTTCCCCAGGCCAGGGTCTTTCACACGTGGGTAGGGCCCTCCTTCTTCCCTAGACAGCATTTTCATGAGAGCCTCCCTTGCCTTGTCTTCTCCCGGCCATTTCAAAAATTTTCTTAAGGAAAAATTTACAGAAAAATATTTTCTTAGAAAACTTTTAAAAAATATTTCCTCCTTCTTTCTTCCTCCACACACGGTGCTTCAATTGCTTTTTGTTTGATTCTCACAGACGGTGCCAGCTGTTGGTGCGAGAATTATCAATGGACCCTCCTCATGATCAATGAGGAATGACTCAGTTGGTGAGTGTGAGGCGATGTGGCTGTTGTTAAACGGAGATTTTTCCACGGGAGAGCGACTAAAAGTGTATTTGTTTTCGGTAAGGCTCCACCTCATAAACCTGTATAGACAACAAATATCTATGAAGTGACGTCAGAAGGGGTTCCTGACGAAAAAACTCCGATGCCTAAATCAGAAATAATGTGGAGGAAAAAAGAAATGGACTTCTGGTGAAAGCAACAGAGAGAAAATCGAACGTGACTTGAAATAGAAGAAAAGTGTGTAGAATCTATACCTAAAGGCTACCAAACAAAAATGATTAGAACCGATGATAATCAGACTCCCTTTTTTTCTCTTCGATTCTATTAGTGTATCATTGAAGTGAAAACTTCTGGTAAGGTTCCAACCAAAATGTCCAAAGTCAGAGAGAGAGAGATCCAGTCGCGTCCCTATTGAAGAAAGTTGTCTTATATAGTGTCTTTCCCCTAAACAGTGGTTTGGTATCAGAGAATGGGAAGGATGTGACGTCTGACATAGGACAGTGTGCAGTCAAATTTTATTAATGATACTGACACATCTGTAAGAGTATAGGCCTGATATTGTCCCATCACCTGAAAAAATGATCAGAGGATGGGACAGGTGCATTTAAGGGACCAACTGTTAGCAACCATTCTCATTCTTGATATGAAGGAGGGGGCACATGTCTACTGATACTCTGTGTAGGAATTCTCGTCCTAATCTGGGCTTGAGATGACTCCTCTAAGAAGTTATTCGGATCTCTAGGAAGACGAATTATCTCAGTTGATGCTGTTGGATGCCTGAGATGTGCTGTAGATGACTGCGCCATGCCTAAGAAGGAGTTTCAGTCTTCGTGACGCCTGAGACGGTAAGAATCCTGAGGCATCATTAATTCTCCTAGGATGCTGATTACCTGGGACGAAACTCACTAAAGCCATGGAATCCCTAAGAAGAGGGATTCCTGGGGAGAAATTTGCCCGGACCCATATATTCCCTGAGCAAGGAGATACCTGGGGTGAGGTGTATTTGAGACGGAGCTGTGTAGGATACCCCGACCACCTGCATGTGCTTTACTGACAGAGCATCCACGTGTTACCCCTATATTTTTTCCTAAACAGTATCTAATAATGGAATTCAGTTATAGAATATTATCATTAGACCGCAACTTATAGGTAATTTTGAAAGACCATTGAAAATATTATGTGATAATAAAATAATAATGTTGTATTATCATAATAACAATAACTTAATAAAATCAAAGTATGCATACTTTGAATTTCTAGTTGTTAAAAAGAGAATTTAGAGTGATAAGGTATCTATTAAGTGTATTGGGACAAATTTCATAATTGTAGATTTGTTCACTAAAAGATTATCAGCCAAAGGTTTTTCATAAGCACGTTGCTCATATGGGTGTCATATCTCTTAATGATATAAGGTTTTCGATTATAAAAATGTTAAAATTTAAGGTTCAATAATAAAGAATTTGGTTTATGCTCCATATATATTTTGAACTCATAAAATTGATAAGTTGAAAATAGGTATGATTAGATTATATTGTATAAAATTTTTACATTATGTATCAATGCTTGATCTATATTACTTGGTTATATCAATATACATGATCATTGATTGGTTTAGTTACGATTAAATGTAACAAAAATTTATTTGATTCTATATTGATATGATTAATTAACCAGATTGTTTAAGGA
>JAVXUL010021253.1:0-11877 GCA_035590515.1 Trichilia minutiflora
CAAATCTGACCATATTGGCTTTCCGGGTAAGGATCTACTTGTTCGTGGGTTTTTAGGTTATTTAGCCTACGGGTTCATATCATCCTTTTTATAAAAATAGGAGCAAAATTATCATTTTGTCCTTAAGTTTTCTAAAGGAGAAGCTTCTGGAAGTTTGTTCGAATGAATCGCCCAGTTTGATCGAATGAACCAGGATTCGTTCGCACGAATCCTTCGATACCCCGAACAAAGTCAGGGGACTTTTATTTTACCAATTGAACAAAATTCTCTTCGTTTAAATGAATCAACACTTTGGCTGAACGAATGGTTTATTGGATTAAATGAATCCTCATTTGATCAAACGAATTTCCTATTCGTTTGAATGAATATGAAGCCATATATTTTTCAGGGAGTCCTCAAAACGTCGGTAGAGCGAATCACCCTATTCGATCGATCGAAACTGTCAAAATTAAAATTCTCACTTGAATCCTCCCCAAATTTGAAAAATATCATTGGAGTCCTACTCAAAATAAAACTAACATTTAATTATATTGAGGTCACTATGTTTACGACCCTAAAACTCTATCTTAATTAATCAAATTCTCGAACTAAGTTACGGAATTACGCTCGCACACACACAGTGTATGGGATGGATGAGAATAAATGAACAGTAAAAATATAAAATTATCATTATGCCCTTGAGATCTAAGCACGGGGCTCACAAATCTACCACCTTAAAAGAATTTTGTCTTCAAAATTCAACGTACCTTAGTACTGAAAGAGATGGGGGTATTGACGTTGCATCTGAAGCTCGGGCACCTATGTCATTTCTTTAATAGTATCACTCCTCCATAGAACCTTTACCATAAAGATGACTTTACTCCTCAATATTCGCTCTTGACGATCAAGTATGGCCACTGGTTGAACTTTACACTTTAAATCCTCTCTCAAATCAATAGGAGGCAGATGGATAATATGAGAGGGGTCGGGAACATACTTCTTCAACATGGATACATGAAAGACATCATGGATCCTCTACATTTCTAGCAGTAGCTCCAACTTGTATGCTACTGGACCAATCCGCTCAATGATTCTAAAAGGTTCAATATACCTCGGGTGAAGCTTCCCTCGATTCTGAAATCGAATCACTCCTTTTCAGGGTGATACCTTCAAAAATACTTGCTCACCCACATCAAACTCTAAATCCCTTATTCTATTATCCGAGTATGACTTCTATCTATCCTGTGCTGTCTTCAACCTGTCTCGGATAATCTTCACTTTCTTAATAGTGACTTCGATTAACTCAATATTGTCTAACTTTCTTTCGCCCACTTCATCCCAACATAAAGGAGTTATATACCTTCTTTCATACAGAGCTTCATATGGTGCCAATCTTATGCTAGATTGATAACTGTTATTATAGGCGAACTCAGTCAATGGCAGATATCAATCCCAACTTCCTTAAAAATCTAATATACACCCTCTCAGCATATCTTTCAATATCTGGATAGTTTTTTCTGATTGACCATCTGTTTGAGGATGAAATGCAGAGCTGAAGTTCAATTTCGTATCCGTAGCTTTTTAGAGACTAGGCCAAAATCGAGATGTAAAACGAGGATCTCGATTTGATATAATAGTCATAAGTACACCATGCAATCTTACAATCTCTGCCACATACAGTTTTGTTAGCTTTTCAATTAGATATTTAATTCTGATGGGTAGAAAGTGTACAGACTTAGTCAATCTGTTCATAATTACCTATATTGCATAATGTCCAGCTTGAGTACGTGATAGTCATATCACAAAATCTATGGTGATGAGTTTTCATTTTCACTCTGATATGGGTAATAGTTAAAGTATTCTTACTGACTTCTGGTATTCAACTTTAACCTGTTGACAAGTTATACACCTGACAATGAATTCTGCTATGTCTTTTTCCATCTCAGACCATCAATAGCCCTCTTTGATGGTTATGTACATTTTTGTGCTATTAGGATACATTGTAAAAGCTGAACAGTGTACTTCTTTTAGGATGACCTTTCTCGATTCATCATCTGAGGGTACATATACCCTACCTTTCAATGTTAAAATCCCATCCTGAGAGATGTAAAAGTCTTTAATATTACCATTTATGATTCTCTGACAAGCTTTTATTAATTCTGGATCCTACATCTGCCTTTCCTTTACCTGTTCCTGTAGAGTCGATCTCACAATAAAACTGGCTAGTGTTGAGCCATCTTGATTGCACTCTAATGTCACTCGTAGGTTCCTCAATTCTAATAATAATGGGAGGTATGCTGATAAGACATACGCTACTATTACGGAAGATTTTCTGCTTAAAGTGTCTACTACCACATTGCCTTTTCCTGGATGGTAGTCAATTACGAAATCATAATCCTTAATCAGTTCAAGCCATCTTCTCTGTCTCAGGTTCAATTCCTGCTATGTGAGCAAATACTTCAGGCTCTGATGGTCGGTAAAAATTTGACACTTCTCTCCTTACAAGTAATGTCTCCAAATCTTCAGAGCAAAGACTACTGCAGCCAATTCTAAATCATGGGTCGGGTAATTCTCCTCATGGTTCTTAAGCTGTCTGGAAGCATAGGCAACTACCTTCCCATTCTGTATCAAAATACAACCCCGCCCTTGCCTAGAGGTATTACTAAATACTACATATCCATCTCCAAGAATAGGTAGTGTCAACATTAGAGCTGAAGTGAGACGTCTCTTTCATTCCTGAAAATTTTCCTCATATCTTTCATTCCATTCTAACTTAGTATCTTTCCTCATTAAATGTGTCAGTGGGGTAGCTATCAAAGAAAAGCCTTCAATAAACTTTCTGTAGTAACCTGTTAATCCTAGAAAACTTCTAGTACAATAGCTTCAACCTTACGAGGATTAACAAAAATTCCTTCTCTTAAGATCACATGTCCCAAAAACACCAATTCTCGAAGTCAAAACTCATATTTTAAAAATTTAGCATACAACCTTCTTTCTTCAATGTCTGCAGTACAATCCGTAGATGCAGAGCATATTCTTTCTTGGTCCTCGAGTAAACCAGGATATTATCGATAAAGATAATAACAAATTTATCGAGATAACGATGGAATACCTGATTCATGAGATCTATGAATACAGCTGGGGCATTAGTTAACCTAAATGGCATTACAAGGAACTCGTAATGACCATAGCATGTTCGAAAGATTATCTTAGCTACATCACTATCCTTAATCCGTAACTGATAGTGCCCTGATCGAAAATCAATCATCGAGAACACACTCGTTCCCTACAACTGATCAAACAAGTAATCGATCCTAGGCAGTGGGTACTTATTTTAGATAGTGACCCAATTTAACTGTCGATAATCTATACATAACTGCAGAATCCCATCCTTCTTCTTAACAAATAGCACCGACGAACCCCAAGATGACATCGGTCTGACAAAACCCTTATAAATTAGCTCTTGAAGTTGTACCTTCAATTCTTTGAGTTTAACTGGTTTCATACGATAAGGCGATATTAATATTGGTGTAGTACCAGGAATTAAGTCAATATTAAAATCAAATTTTCGTTGTGATGGCATTCCTGACAACTCATATGAAAATACGTCTGAGAATTCTCTCACTACTAAAACTTGATCAATGGAATATACGAAGGTGGTACTATCAATAACATGTGCTAAATACCCTTGGCACCCTTTCCTTATAAATCTCTAGGCCTTCAAAACACAAATCACACTGTTAGACAAAATATTTCGCTCACCTGTGAAGATTATCTCTGATCCCCCGAGTTCTCTGAAAATAACTTGCTTAGAAAAGCAATCCACTATTGCTCTATGTCTGGACAACCAATCTATTCCCAATATCGTATCAATATCTTCCATCCTCAAAGGAATTAAGTCTGCTACCAGCTCAACTCTATTCACTATCACAGCACAATCTATATACACAGTTTTTCTCAATAACTTCTGGCCTAGTGGGGTATGCACTATAATCTCTTGGTCTAAGAGTGACAAGGAAACACTAGCATGAGGCGATAAAACAGTATTGACAAAGGACCTATTAGAACCTGGATCTATCAATGCATATGCAGGTTGGTTAAAAATTATAACTATACCAATTACCATATCTGGGTTGGCCTGTGCCTGCTTCTAATTAAATGTAAAAACTTTAGTCTAAACTCTATCTTTACCCCTTTGAGTACCACGAGATGTTGGAGAGGAGCTACCTACTCTTGATCTTCTACCAGCAGAAACTGCAGGCTGCTCAGCTGGTGGTGTGAAGGGTACTGGCTGGTCTGACCACCCCTTTATGCTCTGCTTAACCTAAGGCAATACATCTTAATATGCCCTACTTCTCTACAGTGGTAGCACATTGGTGGTTGATGGCATGGGCCTGCATGGTATCATTTACAATTGAGACACCTGTCTATACTCTGACTTTATCTTGATCCTTGAGTTTGTCCTTGAGCTGATGATATAAATCTTGAGAGTTTTTGACCTTGAGGAGAATGTGAAGAAATACTTGCAGGACTAGTAGCAAAGGTACCGTTGGATGAATCACTGCTACAACTCTTCTTAGATGAAGAGCTAACCTATATACTCAAATCTCTCATCTTTTAAAACTGACTCCTCTATCTTCTTTCTTTTGCCAACTTCTCAGCTCGAAGGGCCATCTGAATTATTTTTTTGTACCCTTGATTTCCTGACAGTGACATCTTCTCAGGGATCTCAAAGTTCAATCCTTCCTCGAACTTGGCGCACAAACTCTCTTCATTAGCAAACTCAGGCACAAACTCAACCAACTCTCTCAGTTGATCTCATATTCTGTCACTGTTTTACCCATCTGCTTCAGTCGTAGGAATTCCTATTTCTTCTAATTACAGTGAAAGGGATTATAATATTGATCTCTGAATTCCTGTATAAAATTATCCCAGGTCAATTGTGAGGAGGCTTTCGCTTGCACATTCACCCATCAAGTATCTACACTACCCTCTAACAACCTGACAGTCACCTTTAGCTTATATATGTCCTCTAGTTCTATATCATTCAAGTCACCCTCTAATTTTTTAAACCATCGATTGACTTCTATCGCATCTGTAGTACCTCTAAAAGGCACACTTTCCAACTGTCAAACCTCTTTAATCAGTTTGGATAATTTTAAAGTCAATTTAGATGCTTCTACGGTATGGATATTTCATTATGCCATAAAGGCAACCCATGCTTTAGGAGTCATATTCGGAGGCATTCGCATGCCTGATTGTTGTTATTAGGGTGGAGGAGGTTCATATTATTCCTTGGGTTCTGGTGGAGGCATATACGACATAGCCTCTTCTTCGTCAGGCACTACCTCTCTTCGTGGTCTATCACGATCTCGTCTAGGTCTCGAAGATATTTCACTATAAAAGAACACGAAATTCAATTGCACGCATATAACATGGTGGTGATGCTTAGTCGACTCACTTAATCTACTGAAAAACTTTCAAAAAAACATAAAATCATGCAGAAGATTTCAAAACGTAGTTTGAATATCAAGTTTAGGTGTTTCTAAAACTGTTTTAAAACCAAAATCTCTGATACCAATAAAATTATCATGCCCTAACCCATGGGTCTCACACATGACAACTGCCACAAACTTTTCAGATGTATTCAATCACACAAAATACATCATGTTAGCCTATAAGGCATTTACAAACCTATTTTAAAACTTTTCACACAGCACTTCCAAAACTAATTCAACCAACCACCCAAACTTCGAATCATTTCAAAGCAATCCACAAACACTTCTAAACATATAAACCATTTCTGAAATCATTCATCAAATCATTTAAAAATCATAGTAAATTGAATAAAGTAAGATAAAGATAATATGATTTATATTTGTCCAAATATTCGATCATCGTATAAATAAAAGTCTACTAAAATGACACAACTCCAGTAGACTTTGAATCATACAGGGTGAGTTGTCATAGCATATACCTGATGCTTCTAACACTTAGAACGATGACCACCCAAACCCAAGCTCGTATCCCCTAATTTATCCTGAAATTGGAAAGTGAGGGGTAAGTATATGGGAGTTTACTCAATGAGTGAACTGAAAACATATATAAATATATACTTATGCCGCTTAACCAATATGTAAAAAAACACATCTTGAACATGAAATAAAATATTTTAATTCAAAAAAATCTTTTAGTTTGAAGATCTCAAATCATATTGAAAGTCATTGGATTGGCTATCTTTCTCAGTGATTACCCTGGTCTTAAACATTTCGAGACCATCAGTGGATTTTATATGCAGATAAAATATGCTATTTATAAAAATAGATTTAAATACAAGAAATAGAAGGTGCATGCTTTTTCAGAAAATATACCTACCACTGACATTGCCTTGAGTAGTCACATGGTGAAGTCCGTAACTATCTTTGATGAGACTCACAGGTGGTCAAACCACATCTTCCATACAATAACATAACACTCTATAACAACCTCCACCTGTGAAGTCTCCTACACTCACCTAAACGACCTCTCTATCAGGCCGATCCTAGGCTATCATATACTGCACTCATCTAGGTGTCCCCATTTAGGTGAACACTCTCAAGCTACCACATACCCTGTAGCTATAGTCAATATCCCGGCTTTCAAAATCATCATCACCAATATGCAAGATATATAAAAATCTGGTCCACTGGTTTATCATCATACACAAATCACAAAATATGACCCACTGGCCGTATCATCTATAACAAATATGAAAGCTGGCTCACTGGCCATACCACCATATAAAAACATATACATAAAATAATATCAAATCCATTTTAAATCTATATAGAGCGTACAAATATGCATTTTCACATAAATAGAAATAATAGGCAAAATCACTCATAAAACATTTACAAATCATTATATTTATGAAAAATAGGATTTTGAATAAAATAACAGAACATAATAAGTCCACTCATAGCTTAGGGAGGATATACACTCCCTAACTCCTATCGTTCCTCGACTCAGTATGCGGATTCCTTGCTCGCGTTCTGTCGCCTAATCACATATACCAAAACTTATCAATATACATTCCTAAATCTCAAATAAGACTCATATGCGTGTAATACATGCTAACCTCGAGTGTTTTCTAAAATCAGATAATATACGAAAATTAGATAAAACCTTTGTTACTCGTCTATTTATCTATATATTTTTACCACGGACCCACATTCTAGTTATACAAGTATAATTCAACTCAATTTCGTAAATTAGACCTACGAACCCCACGCGCTTGTCAGAACAGTAACCCTAATTACTGTTCATACCAAACCAAAACTCCAAAATTATATTTTTAACTTTTCAGTGAGTTACCTGACTTCTGAGCAAAATCGACGAAAACCAATGATACCACGAGGTTTGTAGCATCATTTTTAACCTATCTGCATATTTTATTTCACGTTTTATCAATTTTCATTCGTGAGATGCAGGGAATGTCAATTACAGGTGATGAGAAATCAAAAATTTGGTAAAATATAGTGAAACTTAGAGAGAGAGAGGGAGAAAACGACATACGAAAGGAGGAGAGGAGTGAAAAAATAAGGGAGAAACGGGCCTCAGCCCCTTTTTATAAAAATGAGGGAGAAATTATCATTTTGCCCTTAAGTTTTCTTAAGAAAAAGCTTCTAGAAGAGGTTAAAATTGTTATTTTATGTCGATTTGATCGAACGAATTAAAGTTCATTCGAATGAATTGCTCACTTTGATAGAACGAACCAGGGTTCGTTCGAATGAATCCTTCGATGTCCTCAAAAGTCAGGGGACTTCAAATTTACTGGTCGAACAAATTCTCTTTCATTTGAACGAGCCAACACTTTGGTTGAACGAATGGCTCATTCGATTGAACGAGGTCGATTGAGCGAGGTCTAATTTAATCGAACAAATTTCAAATTTCATATTCGTTCAAACGAATTTGAAGCCATAAAATTTTCAGGGAGTCTTCAAAATATCAGTCGAACAAATCACCCTATTCGATCAATCAAACCCCTTAAAATTAAAAATCTCACTTGAATCCTCCCTAAATTTAGAAAATATCATTAGAGTCCCATTTAAAATAAAACTAATATTTAATTATATTGAAGTCCCTGTATTTATGACTTCAAAACTTTATCTTAACTAACTCCAATCCCAAAATAAACATATAATCGCGATGACATGTCAACTATGTACAATGCAAACACAATTATATATATAGTAAAAATATAAAATTATCAATATGCCCTTGGAATCTAGGCACAGGGCTTACAAGTAATTCTGATCCAATAGAAGGGAAGAAGTCTCGAGAAGGCCTACACTCGACAATATCACAAAGAGAGTGGCACATATGTAAGGTGTAAGTTTCTAGCATGCCATATTTCTTAAAATATGAAAATAAGGTTGCATGTTAATGGATCTAGGACTTGAATTAAATATGGAATTTTAAAAGCTTTAAAACATTATCCTTTATATCTCTTAAGCTTTGTTGCCTCTTATGTAAATTTTGAAGCTTGAGAGGACTGATTAGTCAATTTTTTCTTAAGGTTTTTTGACCTTCATTTTGCTTATTTTTTTAGTTATTATAAGTTTTTTTAATAATTATTTGACGTTTTTGAGATGTAGGGATGATTTTCCAAGAAAATACCCAAGTGTGTAAATAAGTGTCATTTTTTACAATTTTTGTAAAATGAACATAACTTTTAATATAAAACTTATAATTCGATGATTTAAGATTTGTTGGAAAGAGAACTTAAAGATCTAAAACTATCATGAAGATATCAAATTCATTTGAAGACGTTAAAGGTATAAAAACTAGACATGAAAGCAAAAAATAGAGGTTGTCAGAAGATAGCTTGGTGATTAAACAGCCAGGAAGTAGTGCCAAGACAGGTGTATTCGGAGTTAAAAAGTTAGAAAATTTGGCATTGTAGTAGGCAACAATGCTAGTTTTATGAAAAGTTTGTACACTCGTTACGTTTTTATTCCGATTTTTCCTTTTAAGCCTAAGCTTTGAGTTTTATAAAAAGAAACTTGTTCTAGGGTTTAAAAGAGAGGAAAAATCACTCCACCAAGACTAGAAAAACACACAGAGAAGGAGAAAAAACACCAATTAAAGCCTAAAGTATAAAAAGAACAAGAGGATTCTAATATTGAAGACAAAGATTCAAAGTTATTTTTCTTCTTTTTTGATGTTTATTTTTTTATTATTATTGTAAAACCATGAATATGATGTTGATTCATGTTGATTTCATTATAACCATATTAAGCTAATTTATTTTTTCTAGAAAATTGATGTAGTCTTAAGTGTGGATGACGTTTGACGCTATATGTTGTTTATTAATAAAAATATGAGATTGTGTTATTTGATTATTCGATGTGTAATGTTTCAATTGCATAGAAATATGGATTGATGAATTAAATTCTAAACTCTTGCACTCGAGAGAGTGAGTTTAGGGTGGATAGTAAATAATTCAATTGGGTTATACAATTAGTCAGGAGACAGTTGTTAATCTGGAGACCATTGGGATTGAACATGTGTTTAATACAATTTTAGGTATAAATTATAATAAGAATATTCAATTATACTTAGAAATAAAATCAACTCATCTTGGGAGAGGGAGTTGAATACATAAAATCCGATTTATAACTCAACTTAATACTTATGCTTAACCAGCATTGAAATTGATTTCTACTTAGATGAATAAATTTTTTAGGCTCATATTCTTTGAATATTTTAGTTTGTTGAGTATGTTTTTGTCGTTAAGTTAGTTTATTATTATTTATTTTGTTGATTAGTTTAGTTTAATTCCTTTTATATTGGCTTTTTAGATAAAATTAGTTTTAGTTTTATTATAAGCATCAATAGGATTTACATATTCCTTATGAATATAATATTTATTTACCATAGTATTACAACTTGATACCGTATACTTACAGGTAGATTTTGCACGTTAGTTTTAGTGTGAACAAGTTTTTAATGTTATTATTGAGGAATATAGCTAATTTTTATGGATACTATTACTGAACTAACTCTAGTCTTAATATAGATTTTCTTCTTTTGCTTTTGTTATTTTTTTTTGTTGATATTGTTTTATTTTGTTTTTCAAGATTTAGGTGTATAACATGCGAAGAACACAGAGCTTAGAGGTTGTTAAATTTGATCCAGAAATAGAGAGAACGCTTCAATGGATTAGAGCAATTTATAGAGGAAAAAAGAATACTATGGCTGAATACAACAAGGATCATAGACTATTCGTGATTTTTTTAACCTGTGATGGATGACAACTACTCAAGCATTGCTTGTCAAACTATCAATGCCAATAACTTTGAGTTAAAACCAGTATTGATCAGTATGGTACAATAAAATCAATCCACCCCTGAACAGAAACTTCAGACTATCTTGACTTTAACTAATATTTCTATAATTAGCAAAACCAAGGGTTAATTTAGAGATAGGCGTGCAAGCTTCAGACTTCTAAAAGTGCACGGACACCTAAAGAAAACTTATATCATTTTTTCTTAGGTGCATTAAAACTTAACTACCCTAATACCCGGTTACCTCAAAAAAACTAATGGATGGGCCCCATATTCCATGAATAACAAAGTTACACATTTAATTTGGCATCTCAATAGTCTAACATGATAGGTTTTATTTGACCCAGTCCCTAATTTTAATCACATTCTCCTACCAATTTACACTCATGTCACCTCACAAAAAATCATGATTTCATAATACTAAAAACTATACCCTAATCTAATTGACCAAATCAAAAATTTTCTTAAATCATGCTTCTAAAAAAACAAAAATACGAGTAAGGAGGATTAAAATCACTTACTTGTTATGAATGAAAATTGAAGCGATGAAAAGTCTTGAAGATTTAAAGGGCTTAAGTAGCATCAAGGTTTAGTTGAGCAAAATTTTGATATTGTGAAAAAATAAATAAATAAAAGGTATTTATAGAGGTCCTAGGGGTAATAAGAAGGTGCAAACAATCCTGAAACCATTAGATTTTGACAGCCTAGATCACGCCATATCAATCTGCAATGATGATGAGACACCTCAAAAAGATGAGTCATCATCAATGTTGTCCACTCTTGAAATGGCACATGACACTATTGTAAAATTTGAAATGGCTCATTTCAACATCACATTTTCAAGACCGACAAAGGCTAAATGACACACATAAAATTAATGTGCCTCACAATTGTGAGTTTGAAAATCAAACTGTCTTGATAACCAAAAAAACCCCGTAACAAAAATCAGCATTGGGTTGGAAAAGTTGCAAATTTATATTGAAACTTCATTTCAATAAAATCTTAAAGGACTCATATTGGGAGTAAAAACCAAGGCAATGTTCAATCCAAACCCCGTCGACCACATATCAATATCCTGATGTTAGGGGTGGCAAAATTATTCGAGTTCGGATTGCATCGAAAAAAATTTTGAATGATTCAGATCAGAAAATATTCACACTATACTTAATTAAAATACAAATACGGTAAGACTTAGAAAGATCCTCATGTAAATGATGAACAGATATAGTTTAGGGATGATTAAAAAAAATTCAAATGGGATCCATATTATAAAAAAAATTAATCAAATGTCTATGGAACAACTGTGAGATTTGGCTATTGTCCCACATTGCTCAAGTTGGTGGATTGTTGACTTGTCTTTTTATTATAAAAAGAGGCCATAAGTTGATTTGTAATTGTGTCCAAAATATAAATCTTCCATTAATGGCTTTTTTCTAAAGAGCCCTTGGAATTTTTTCAGTAAAGTCCCTTAATGTTAAATATCTTTGATTTTAATTTGTATCTTTTGGGTAATTACATTGTGACCCAAAAGAAGTTGTAAAGTTACAAAATTGAAGATAGTGGATTCTCT
>JAVXUL010021264.1:0-11877 GCA_035590515.1 Trichilia minutiflora
TGAAATCTAATTGTAATTTGAAGAAAATTTTTTTTGTCTTATTTGCCTTCTTCTACAATGATTCTGGCTTTGATACCATTATTGGAATTCATTGACACTGTTATGAGACTGGTGGTTGCATGCAGGGAAGTTTAAAATCCAAAGGCAAAATATGAAATCAAGACTTTTATAAATTCTCTAAGTTTCTCTCTCTAAAAGCTCAAGCCGTTCCACACTTTCTTCATCAAGGCAATTCTATGTATTTTCTTATATTTTCTACTATCTTTACTTGTCTATTTATAAACAAAACAAATGTATGAATAAATATAATTATTCATTGAATAATTGTATTCTTTGCCTAATGATGTTTTTTCATCATTAGTTGTGTTCTTCTACCAAAGAACATAACTTATATATAGCTTTATTTTGATCATGTTCTTTTAATCATTACTAATATAATCTATTAGCTAAAAAATACATGGATCTATAAAAGTTTTCGTGATTTTGATTAGTCAAAACTCAACCAAACAAAAATTAAAGAAAAAAAGGGAGATCTCATATTCTATGAGCGATGCTTTGAGATTGTGATGAATAACATAATAATTTTACCCAAGGGTTTTCATTTCCTTTTAATTTTATATGAATAAAAAATTTATATTATAAATAATAGTAAAATTACAAATTTATATATATATATATATATTTGAAAGTGATATTGCACTAACAATTAATAGTTTCCTGAACTTAAAGAAATTAATAAATAAAAACCTATTTTAATTGTTTTTATTTCAAAGTCATTAATGTTATTTTTTTCATTTTTTTTATATACGTGGGAACTCCTCCTGTCACAACGCCTCTCATTAGGTTGAAAGAGGATGAATAAACCTCCAGTTATCCCAAGATCTTATAAAAAATTTTAAACTCTAGATTTAAACTCAAGACCTAAAAACCAAATCTTACTCTCTTTGCCAAAAGTTATTTGTTATTTAATTTGTAATCGGTGTATGTGATTGTCAAAACCTATTAGTTATAAATTATTAAAGTATATATTCGATAGGTTTATTGATTTTTTCAAGATCTATCGATTAATAATAATAGGTACAAATATTTCTAAAAGTTTTCTAAAAGTGAATACCAACCTCTCAACTTTCGAGAGATCGGATATTTGAAACAAAATGTATTTTAGTCAAATTTCAAAGGGAAAAGGAAAGGGAAAATGTAGTTATTTTGTCCAATAACTCCCAATCACACTTTATGTATTATGAGAGCAACCGCAACTCGAAAACATAAGTATAAAAATAAAATAAAATAAAATAAAATATTTAAAATAAAAAAATATGAGTGTGGTGGATAAATGGAGAACCCATTTTCGTAACTCCAATTGAATTTACGTGGCTTGTGATTTCAGCAGTCAAAAAGTCCTACCAATTAAAATTAATGCATACGATACAAAGTTCTGATCATTTAATTAATTAATATATACATCCAATTTGAGTGTACCTCTCAAAATTGGCAACTGTTAAGCTCTATTTTTCAAACCCTAACGACATATACAATCAATACCAATTGTGTATGTATGAGTAATGATAGGTTGAGCAGATTATAGGGGCTCAAAATGTTTTGGTCATTAACGATGGAGGAAAAAGACAGGATGGTATGATTTTGGGAGAAAGATAATTACCCCAATAGTTTCTATAAATAATCAATGCTCTAACAAATGTTTATGACAAAACTTTCTATAGTTTATACTATTCATAACAAATCCTCTGTCTATTATAATTTTTCCATTTTCTGTTAATTGCTGTTATTAGAAGAAGTAAAAGAAATAACAATAGCACCAACACCAACAGCAACAGTAGCACCAACAGAAGAAGAAGGAGGGACAATAATTTGTCAGTGAATAATGAAAAATACAAAAATTTAACCATTAAGATTTTTTTGTTAATAATAAAAATCTGTAGAAAATTTTTTTGTCTCAAACTTTTTGTTAGAGGAGTATTTTTTATTCCTAAAAAATATAAAGGTGTCAATATCTAAAAATATATATATATATTTTCAATGATCTAAATTAAAAATTGATTTATTTGATATTTTAATATATCATGGTTTGTCTTTAATTATATATTTAATAAAGGTAACTTTTTAAACGATATAAATAAAAATTAACATCACATGATTCTATTTTTACTCTTAAATTTGAAGGATTATTAAATAAATTATACAAATAAAATAAATATATCATTTTAAGTCAATTTAAATTTACTAATTTTGAGTTTTATTCATGTTAGATATGTAAATATCATTTCGTCATACATTATATGCATTATACTTGAATGTAATTGTGTTATTTTTATGTTTAGTTCGCCAGTTAGAATCCATTCCTATGACTAAAATAATTTTGTCGGATTAAAGTTAAAATAAGATTCCCCTACTAACCTATGCAACGTATATTCCCATTTCATATTCCATGATGAATGAATTAAATAATTTATAGAAATTTAAATAATGTCGATCCAGAACAAGTACCAGACCTAGTTTATGTCCATGTTAATGTATCCATATCATTAAACCCTATAAAAAATCAAAATAATAAATATTTAAGGTTTCTTGAGCTGTGCACAAAAAACTGTTTATTAATTCCAGGTTCGTTTTATCTCAAAGTGCATGCCATGGATTCATGCACACAATCAAATACTGCTTTTGTTTTCTTTATTTGGGTCTGCTGTCTTCGAAACCCGGAAATGCTGATCAAGAAACTATATTTATTTATTCAGAAAAAAAAAAAAAACAAGTAAGTTTACAGTTGGGGTTAGCTTTGGTCTAACAATAGGTCGAGCTTAGTCTAATCTTGTTTGCTTCAGAATTGATTGGGCACTAGCCTATAAAATTAGCCAGCCCATCCAGCCCAAAATTATTGCTACAATACGTAAGGCGAGTGCCGTCTTCAACAGCTTTTACGCGCCTGTTTATGCTGATCCTTCCACTAAGGTTTTGTTTGCTATGTAGCCGAACTAATGAAGATAAAGGTTTGAGGGCCAACCAAGACTTCACTTGTGAACGACATTGATTCAAAATCAAATGGCTAGATCCGAAGTAACCCAAAGATTGCCATGGCTCTTGAACCATCAGGACAGCAAATTCATTTAGCTTGTGAGGATTGTTAATGAAAACAAATTACTGTGTGGATTCAATAAGCACAATCCACTAAAAACATAAACAAAACAATCTGCTAATTTACTAACACTACTTAGAGAATTAAGTAAGTAACATGTAGCACTAATGCTACTTTGGAATGGACTACCTAATGATACGAAACAGTCTTATATTAAATAGAAAAAAGAGCAATAAAACTGATAAGAAACAAAAGGAAGATTGGTTGCCTGAAGGATTTGTGAAGAGAATGGATTGCAAAGGGAGGATTGGTCCCTCAAGTTTTATCTGATCAGCAAGCAATTGAAGAATTTGTAACACATTGTGGATGGAATTCAACTCACCAGCCGATGGCTAACATAGCCGCTTCTCTATGAGTAGTCTGAAAAGGAAGGTTCATCTCCACATAATTGAGTTGGCGTCGCCATTGAATGCTTCGTTCTGTCCTCGTGACTGATGGCATCAACCAATTTTCGAAATCTCTTTCAGTTTTTTCTCCCAGCTAAATTGTATTCTGAATAATGGAATTATAATATTGATTTCACTGTGTTTAAATTGGAAGAATCAATCAGCCTTGTGACTTTTTTTTTTAGAAAATCCAAAAAAGGACTTAAATTCAGACTATGACACTACGTTCTAAATGTTAACGTTCAAAATATGCTCTGAGGTCAACTTTCGAACTTTTTTTATATGTTAACTTTCAAACAACTTTCTATAGCTCAATGTTCGAACTATGCTCTTTGGTCAACTTTAAACTAAGTTCTAACTTAGTTTCGAATTAAGTTTATATTCAACTATTGAACTAAATTAACATATTAACTTTTGAACTGATTTTTAAAATATTGCGAATTTTTGATTAATCAATTTTGGTATAAATTTATCGCAATTATCAGTTAACATTGTTATTTTTTCAAATTAAAATTATATTATAACATCTAAACTATGATTTTCATATTGATTTCGTAAAAAATTAAACATTTCTAATTTTTAAAATCTGCAAGTTAATGAAACTCATGAGTTGTGAAAAATCTTTTTTGTTAAAGATAAATCTTGTAGCCTTGTCGAAGTAAAATGAACTGCTGTCAAATGGTGCGAATTCAAATAAATGTGAGATTAGTACTGCATGTTGCCATGGGGTAAGACCATACCATCAATCAACCTTTGAGTAGCCCTTTGGTTGTATGGGCAACCAAGGGTGAGTAACCATGACTGGCTAACCTACGACACCTACGTGGTGCATCCCATCGAGCACGTAGTGTTAGGCTTTGTACTGTCAAAACATAAGAAAATAGAGTTTCGCCTTCACCATCAACTATAGGTTTTGGTGCAATGGTAAGAGGCTTAATGCTAAACTTGTTATCATAGTGAGGTTATGAGTTTGACTCATAAGATTACTATTGGAGGGGATTGTTGCCATGGGATAAGACCATGCCAGCAATCAACCTTTGAGTCCCACCTTAGTTGTATGGGCAACCAAGGGTGAGTAACCATGACTACCTAACCTGCGACACCCACATAGCATAACCCCTCATGCCCACCGACCACTTAGTGTTCGGTTTTGTGCTACCAAGACATAAGGAAATAAAGTTTTACCTTCACCATCAGCTATAGCTTTTGGTGTAATGGCAAGGCTTGATCTTAAACCTCTTTGTGGATAATAGTAAAAATTCTTTCTTTGATTGATAACAAAAAAGGGGAGAGTATTGATGAATTGACAGATAATTAACTAAGGGGAATTATCAGTTAAGGGAAAGATTTGTTTAATAAATTGACAAGGGGAGAGTTAGAATTATTTTGATTAAAATCGAGTTAGAATTATTTTGATTAAAATCCTATCATAAATGAATTTAATTTGAATATCTTTGTATTTATTTATCATCATAAAAAAAAGAGGAGATTGATGACCTATATGTTTCTAATGATGACATTCTATATGTTACTTTTGATAATAAACTTGTTTAGGGAGATTGATGACATATTGTTCATATTGATTTGATTGGTAAATATTTTTAAAAATTTTAATTAATGTATTAATTATGTGTTGATCACTTTAAATTATGCTTAAATATTGATAATTTTATGAAGCACATACTATACTAATTGTCAAAAAAGTTTAGAAAAGTATAAGTACAGGTTTGTATATCGATATGTAAGAGAAACGACATCGATACTTGAAGCATTGATAAGGATTCAAGTGAAAAATGTAAGAAAGTATCAATACATATCTTAAATGTATCAATACAAATGGACGTGACAAACATATTGAAGCTGAGTATAAGAAAGTATTGACGTAAGGTATTAATGTATTGATACATATGAACATAGCGGTGATCCAGAAGCTCAAGAAGTCTTAAGTATGGATGCACCAAAGGGAAAGTATCAATACTTGAAGACGATATGAAGACTTTGAACAAAAGGGCACCCGAGTATTGATGCCTAGAAGTGAGAGCATCGATACATGAAATGAAGACAAGCATATATATCGATATTCGCTTCATATGTATCGATATATTTTAGAAAATACAAGATAACGAATAGTTTTTAGAGTATTCAATTCAGATATTAAAGTGTTATTAGAGGCTATTGTAGGACCAATTTTAGAGCTCTAAAAGGCCTACTATACCAAAAAAACAAAAGAAAGGTTACAAGAAAATAATTAGATTATCAATTTGTAATTATTTTTGAACTTAAGCTTTTTATCATTCTTGTGAGGGAAACAATTGTAAAGAATATTATTAAACATCTACTCTAGTGAGAGAGAGAGCTTTGTTACATTAGCATTTGATTGCTATCATTGGTTGCATCACATCTATAAAAAGAAGTTGCATTGGATTACTCTTCATCCAGATAAAGAAAGATTTGAGTTGCACTTGATTATATAAAGAAGTAGTTGTAGGTTACTCTTTTATCTAGTGTAAAAAAAAAACATATTTGACTACCCTTTACTGTTATAGAAGGTGAATGTAATATGAGTTACTCTTAAATCATATAAATTAAAGTTAATTCAGTCTTAGCTTAAGGATAAAGTTGAAAGAGTGGATGCAAATTGAATTATCTCAAACCATTATAAAATTATTGTTTACATTTCTTTTTCTCTCTCTCCTATCCTACTTTGTGCTTGATTAATATTATTATAAAGTATTTCCATTAGTTGCATAATTATCATTTGGATTTAAATTTTTAAGTATTCAATTCATTCTTATCTTGATTGCCATATTTTTGGACCAACACGGTAGATTTTTGTCTTTTGATTGAGTATATTTGTCCAAAAACTATTTTCTTATCAATTTGATTAACTTTTTGGAATGTGATCAATTTAAAAAAAATATTAAAAAAATAGGATTATTTTCATACTTTTTCTTATAAAATAAGGTTAATTTAGATTTTTTTATTATTTTTAAATGGTGGTTCTTAGATGTTTGGGATCTACTCTCTCTCTCTCTCTTTAATTGGACGACGATTGTTGATGTCTACCGATCTCTTAGTCTTATTGCGAAAAATATATAAAAAAAATTTATATAAATTTCATCGGTTAAAAGTCATGAATTAATAATGCATACAACACCAAGTTTTGATAATTTAATTAATTAATACATAAATCCAATTCGAGTGAGCTTTCAAACTTGGCGACTGTTAAAGAAACTCTAATCTTCAGACGTAAGGATAAGTTTATCAATGTCATTATCACAATTGTATATATCAGTAAATGATAGATTGCGCACATTATGTGGCTCAAAATGTTTTAGGTCATTAATCATGGAGAAAAAAATGATCAAGATTCCTCTACCAATCTACGCAACGTCTATTCCCGTTTCACATTAGATAATGAATGAATTAAATAATTTATAGAATATTAGAAATTTAAGGTTTCTTGAGCTGTGCATAAAACGAATATTTAGTAATTCTAGATTTGTTTAATCTCAAGTGCATGCCCTGGATTCATGCACAATCAAATACTATTTTTTTTTCACTTCACATTTTTGGTTCTACCGTCTGCGCAACCCGGAAATGCGGATCAAGAAACCATATTTATTTATTCAGAAAAGGAAAAGCGAGTTACACTTGGGCTTAGTGTTGGTCTAATAATAGATCAGGCTCAGTCTAATTTGGTTGGCTTCAGGATTAGTTACACAACAACCGATTTTATAATATAAATTTTTAATTTTTATCATATAAATTATTAAATTAAAATAAATAAATAATTTTTAAAAAATACCTTAAATTAAATTTATAATTTTAATAATTTATACTAAAAAAATTTATAAATTAATCTTTAAAAATTAAATTTAAAATATTTTTACTTTATATTCATTTATTTTTATTTTATAATTTAAATTTATAAAAATTTTATTTAATTATATTTTGAAAAATTAAATAAAAATAATTTAAATATTTATTTAAATTATTAAAACTATAAAGAATTTTATTTAATAAATATTTTTAAAAAAATTTAACAAATATAAATATAAAATTATGAATTTAATTTTTTATTTTATAATACTTTACATCAAAATAATTTATAATTTAATTTTTAAAAATTAAATTTAAAATAATTTAATTTATATTCATCAAAATTTATTAATTTGTTTTTATTTTATAATTTAAATTTATAAAAATTTTATTTATTTACATTTTTAAAAATTAAATAAAAATTTAAATATTTTATTTAAATTATTAAATGACTATAATACTTTATACTATAAAAAATTTATATTAATAAATAAAAATTTAGATATTATATTTAAATCTTTATATTTATTTATTTATATTCATAAAAAATTATATTTATTTCAATTTATATTTAAATCTTTACATTTTTATAGTATAATACTTTATACTATAAAAAATTATATTTATTTAAATTTAAATATTTTATACTATAAAAAAAAATTATAATATAATACTTTATACTATAAATATATTCATAATTATATTTAAAGAAATTTATTAAATATAAATATAAAATTTAATTTATAATTTATCTTTATAAGCACTTTAAAAAAATTATTAAATAAAAATTTAGTTTATAATTTTATATTAAATATTTAAATTATTTAATTATTTATAATTTATATTTAATAAATTTTTTTAAATATAAATATAAATTATAAATTAAATTTTTTATAGTATAAAGTATTATAATGGCTCAATAATTTAAAAAATATTTAAATTATTTTTATTTAATTTTTAAAAATAAAATAAAATATTTATAAATTTAAATTATAAAATAGAAACAAATTAATAAATTTTTATGAATATAAAATAAAAATATTTTAAATTTTATTTCTAAAAATTAAATTATAAATTATTTTAGTGTAAAGTATTATAAAATTAAAAATTTTAATTTATAATTTTATATGTAAGATCTAACTCACATTACTCACCATTATCAATGATATTGTCCACTTTGATTCAATGCTTTGGGAATTACGGTTTTATTCTTGATAATGAGTTTAAACCCATCTCAAAATACTTCATTGTTTTAATTATACATATATAATCTAGTAATTTTCTCTCTCATTTTGATATGAGATTCGCTCCTATCCCATATCCATCTTGAAACCTGTTAGGAGTTGCTATTTTCTCAGTCCTTCTTGTTCCGGCATCACTCCCTGTCTTCAAAGATTGAAATATTATATTATATTTATATTTGTTAAATTTTTTATGAATATAAATTTTTTTATATAGTATAAAGTATTATTGTTATTTAATAATTTAAATAAAATATTTAAATTTTAAGAATACAAATAAAATAAAATTTTTATAAATTTAATATGAATCCCGTACCTTGAGTTTATGGGCATTATGATAAATCACTCGTAAGATGTTGTACATATTTGTAGATGTAGAACATACATTAGAGGGTGTGAAAGCTTGAAAATATTTTTGAGAAGGTGTATAGTGAAGAATGATGATTTATCATAAAAGAATTAAATTTTTTACCCCAAAATCATCTTCAATTGAGAAAAAGTTTTTATCATTTTTTTAGAGCTCGAAGAGAACTTCCCATCAATATATTATGGGTTCCTTAAGGATGTTTGGATTAAAAATTATGGTCATTTAAAGTTATAATCATAAATTGAGAAAATATGAGAAGTATCAATACTTGGCACTAGAGGACTGCAAGTATCGATACTCTTACAGGACGTATCGTTACTCAAGCTTAAGGTGGGAAGTATTGATACTTTATAAATAGTAATAAACAGTAAAATGAAATATCTATACTTTAAGGACAAAAGTATCGATCCTTGTAGCATTGATAAACAGTAAAGATGAAAGTATCGATACTCTGAGAGGTAAGTATCGATATTTGGGGCACATTTAAGTTAGGAGCCCACATTTGACTGGAAGTATCGATACTTGAAAATTGAAGTATCAATACATTAATGTAGAAGAACGTGAATGACCCCTTTTCAACGAAAAGTATTGATACTTGGAGATTGAAGTATCGATACATGGATGTAAAAAGGACCTGAACGACCATTTTCATTAGGAAGTATCGATACTTGGGAGAGAAAGTATCAATACTTGAAGACATGACGAGCTTAGAGACCTTAGTTTAGAGAGCATTTCAGTCATTTCAAGGCCTCTATATGTACAAAAGTCAAGGGCTTATCTTCCCTATATTTTTTTTCCTCTTTTATCTCGTCTGTAACTTCTCTTCTCTCTCTGTCAAAAATGACTCTCAACCAAATCTCCACCAAACTCAGTCATCTCTTTTAGAATGATCTCAAAATCAATACCAGAACTCGGAAACCTCTCTTAGTCAGAGTTTGACTCATCAAATCGTGAGAAATAGTGAGAGAAGGGTCACATGTGAACAGTAATCAAAGAGAGAGAATCACGTAAAAAGAAACTCAGAGCTCATCTACCAGCTCGGGTAAACTTATTCCCCAGCTTGTCTCTCTAATTGAAGTTTGATTTAGGCGTAAATCATGAAAGAGGTGGCTCGATCACTGTTTTCAAACCCCTAGAATTTGGGAGTTTTTTAATTTATCAAATGAATTGATAAATTAGAGTGTTTTATTTATAATGGTGTTGAAAGAACTGAGGATGATTTAAAATAGAATGAGAATGTAATCAGACAGTACGTTGATAGTAGGAAGAGAGAGAAAGAGAGAGAGAGAGAGAAGCATGACCATGCATTGCATGATATGGGTATATTATGTGATAGATCATTGAATATGTATGTATGTATATGTATCAAGGTGCAACAATCGAGGTTAAAGAGTCCGACGTTAGGTAGACATCCAGAGGATGGTTTTCCATCCCAGAACGATGAGTGAATATTCTTTTCTTATTAAATGATAATTATAAGCGTTTATATGTTTATTGTACTTTGTGATGGTTGAACATATATATATATATATATGAAGAGGCGATGGATATACAATTGTGTGGTGACCGGTCTGGTCCCTTGTTTATGATAGAATTAGGAATGTTGTGACCTATTTGTTGCCATGAATGTGAGGTCGAAGGCCTATTATGAATATTATCTCTTAATGATGTTATGATAAGTTTATTGTTATGAATTTGAGGCCGGAGGCTAATTGCGAATCTTGTTCTTAATATTGTTATGTGATTTGTGGTATAGTTTAAGTATGTAAATGGCCGGAGTGCTATTGTTGTTATTTGGCCTTGTGTGCCATTATATTTTATTTTACTATTTTGATCTTGCGGGCCACGCATGATATTTTTGGCCTTATGTGCCTTTGAACTGGTTTTTGGCCTTCAGTGCCATTAATGTTGATTTGGTATTATGAGCCATAATTATTGATTTGTGATCTTGTGTATTGTTGTTCTTGATTTTCATATGGGTGAGGATTATTATGTAGCTCATATCCAACAGGTTCAGAAATAAGGATTATCCATGCAGTTCATATAGAATGGGTGGGATCCAATAAAACTATAGATAAGGATTGTCCATGCAACTTAGACAGAGTGGGTAAGATCCAATAGAACTATTAGATTAGCTAGCACATGCAGTCTAAAATAGGATAGGTGGAATCCAATAAGTTTATGTTATATATATATATATATATTAACATTTCAGTCGTGTTTCCTTATACCACATTTCACTTAAGATTTGAATTTTTATGATTACGAAGGTTTTCTGAAATCAATCCTTGAGTTTTTATTTTATTATTTGCATTTATTATCTGCTCACTGAATATTTTCTCAAATACTCATCCCTCACCTCCTATTTCAGATTAGTATAGTCGTGTGCGGGCATAACATGGCTAAACAGAGGTTTCAACAATGGTTCAGGTACTCGACTCATATGTTTATAATGTGGTCTACTGAACGAAATAATGTAATAAATATTATTAGACTTTTTGTCTTTTACTAGATTGATAAATCATTATATTAATATATTTTAAAAAAGCTTCTAATGTAATGCGTTGTATGGAAGTATGATTTTGTTTGATATGTATGATGTATTTTATCTGAAACTCTTCCATACCTTATTTATATTTAAAAAAAGGGATTTCGAAAACAGGTGTAAATGCTTTACGTGTCCTGAGAATGCATTCTAATTGAGAGAATGTATTTTTAGATTCGCGACGGTTGTCACGTAGCCGACTAGAGTCGGGACATGATATTTAAATTATAAAATATAAATAAATTAATAAATTTTTATGAATATAAAATAAAATTATTTTAAATTTAATTTTAAAAAATTAAATTATAAATTATTTTGGTGTAAAGTATTATAAAATAAAATTTTAATTTATAATTTTATATCTA
>JAVXUL010021275.1:0-11876 GCA_035590515.1 Trichilia minutiflora
GTTCACTCACGGAGTATAGTTGTGTATACTCAACCCCCTCCCCCCCCCCCCCTCCCCTTCCAGTTTCAGGAAAAGCGTTAGGTTGAGTTGTTGTTGGTGACTACTCCAAAACTTGAAGGCTCAGGTATAACAATATCGACTCACTTAGTAGAATTTTTAGTCCACTGGTGTTTTTTTCTATTTTTCTTTTATTATTGAGAACATTATGAATGATAAACAAATTTATAATAAGTATTTAAAAATTTATTTTGGGATGGATTGATCCCCACAGATTTTATTGAAACATGTATTTTTATTGATTTATGTGTACGTCTATATTTGAAGTGTCTGTGGCCTTACTTTAATTATTTGGAGTTTGGGTGTAAGGGTGGACTGTTTGGAAGTGTGATACGAAATATTTGTGAAAACAGGTTTTATAAAAGCCTTACAGACCTACAGGTTGTATTCTGTGTAATTGAGTACACCTTTGAGGTCTGTGGCGGTTATCACATGTGGGACCCACGGGTCGAGGTGTGACAAATTTATAATTGTCATCGTATTTAAGGTGGCAAACGGGTCATACTAGTTAAGCTTACCATAGGAACCAAGTGTTTTCGATACAATCCTGCCTAGTTTGGCATGTTGCCTTTGATGGTTCGATGGCCTAAATCATGCATAAATGTAAGTTTTTCAACAAGAAACCCTAGGCTAAAATTGATGAGAACAAGAGTTCCCAACTTAAATTACCTTAGGGCTTTGTTTAAACTTCTTGTAAGTTTTCTATTTTGATGAAGACAAGATTCAAATCTATGAATCCTCTTCACTTTACACCATCCTCACCTTTCTTCAAGGCTGGCCGAAATATGCTAAGGAGAGAGAGCCAAAATTGTTTTATTTTTCTTGCCAAAAATAAAAATAAAATCAAGGTATTTATATTTTTTTTCAATTTTCATTTAATTAATTTAGTATTTATCTTATAAATATAATAATTAAATGGAATCAATTTGATACAAGTAAACACATCATAAATGTGTGGAAGCATGCAAAGTGGACCAATGGGCATTAAAAGAAATATTAACCAATTATATTACAACACTTCTTTTAAAATTAACCATTAAAATAAAATAAATGTTATCTAATCATTTAACACTTAAATACTTCTTTTAATGGCCAAATTAATTAACTGATTAATTAATATAATATATTTTCATAAAATACATGAATATGGTACAATTATCATAATGCCCTTGGTCATAATTACACATAAGGGTAAAATGGTATTTTCAATCTAAATTAAACATTTTAATTTAGATTTTACCCTTTTATATTAAAATAATATTTTAAGATGTTTGATAATTAAAATTATCAAATTTAAATATGTAATTTATAATAAATTACACACATGTATCACATTAGGAGCAAAATTATTATTTTGTACTAAATGAAACTA
Organism: Trichilia minutiflora; assembly: GCA_035590515.1. Classification (NCBI taxonomy): domain Eukaryota; kingdom Viridiplantae; phylum Streptophyta; class Magnoliopsida; order Sapindales; family Meliaceae; genus Trichilia; species Trichilia minutiflora. Next base: position 1,430 of record JAVXUL010021275.1, read on the forward strand.
TTTCATTTAATTTTTATTATTTTACCTTAAAATCATATTTTAACACATTTGATAATCAATATTATCAATTTTGATAAGTTATTTACATTAAATAATATTATAATATCAGAATATTATTTTTTTAACATTTTAAAGAGTCGTTAATACGTATAACCATTATACGTATTAGTTTTGTCCTATTTATATATTATCATGAGGGTGCTAGCCTTCTCTTAATAATATTTTAATATCTCTTTCATATGAAGAAACATTTGAGGATCTTGGTAGACTATGAAGGTTCACTGTGACTCAACCGTGAATATGTGCCAAACATTTCGGCTGCTCATGGACTATGGTTAGTATCTAACAATGCGCCATAGTCCCTAAGTCATGATGAAGAAGTATCTTTATCAAACCTTTCATTGATTGCACGTAACGTATGAATGATATCCTTCCGTCGTCGTATCCTGATCGAGATAGGGTTTCATGGACTGTCAAAACCCTAATCTTAATACTACTTTGAACCGTCAATCATATGTCAATATTATGTAATGGTCATCGACTTATAATCAAGACATCATATCAACATTTGATTAAGAACTCAACTTAGACAGAGGCAATAGAATTTCTCGATCCAAGCTGTCGAGCTAATGGATCCCATCTTGACCGTCAATCGAATACTTATATGAACAAAGCATATCCAAACTAGCTTCTTGTACAAGGTATGATTAGCCTTGCACATATACACCATATGAAATATACCCATCCATATAGAGTCTGATTCTATACTTCTCAGGTCAAAGAATTACATAGTATACTATTATAATCTATCGATAAATCATTGACTATATGCATACCACGTGATTCATCGATATTCGATCCCGTTTGATAAATAGTTAACCAACTATAAATACACACTAATACTCTTATGACAATATTCATGTTGTTAGCCTACATATATTATCATATAATATCATTTGACGGCATCTAGTATGTCTACTATGTGATATTGTTGCCCAATTTATATCACGTACGTAGGAAACGATTTGATAATTTATTTAACAATTAAATAAAATAATCTGGACAATTTACATACATTCAATATTTATTTGGATGAAACATAAAGGAAGCAACTAATGTATATAAATAAAGAATAATTTTTTATTAATAAATATAAAAGTTTATACAAGATCATAAACCTTGAAACCGACAATACCAATGGTTTCTAAGGCATACACTAATATAATTATGTTACATTAATCTAGAATTAATAGAATTCTAGTAGGAGTAATTAAATCTATTAATTGATATTGTATCAATTAAAAGACCTCTATAAATAAATTGAATTATTAATTTATTAGACTGATTTGAACAATTAGTAATGGGTTAACATTTAAATTTTATATCTTGTTATTGATTTTAAATCCCATTACTTATTATTATCTTATATAATGTACATAATGATGTACAATAAAAGAGACCTAAATAAATCTCCCTATAAAATATTAGGCTTAAACCTTTCAATGTAGTCAGCAGATTATAAATTTTTCTGATGGAGTAACCCAATAACTATCCGGTGAAGGCCTTTATAGGAAGTCATAATTTAGTTGACCTATTTCTTTATAGAATGCATTAGCCTTTCAATAATTGTTAGATGAAGAGTCTAATTATATCTCTATTTAAGAAAAGCATTGGGTCTAGCCTCATTAGATTCAAATACCAATAATTATCAAGTAAGGTGTCTTAGATCTAAAGGTTGATCAATCATATCTTGAAAAGGGTTATAAATAGAAAAGAATTTCTAACTTATTAGGCTTATTGGACCAATAACTATCAGGTGAGGTTTAGTGAGTTCAATAAGAACTTGATCACTCATAAAAACTGGAATATGATTCTAATTATGCCTATCTAAGGGAGTATAAGATTTATTTTAAGTACTAAAAGTACTATTTGGTTTAAAGTCCAAAACTAAATAGTTTAATATTTACACAAATATATACTATTGTATTTCATTGTTTTACAAATTGTACAAACGGATATTTGATCTGATGGAACAAGGAAAAATTTAACCCTCTACTAAAATATGATGAACTGTATGGGTTTGATAGAGATGAAACCAATTTCTGCTCCAAATCTAAATTCGATGTTATGGCCATCATATAGATGTGCGAAAAAGCCATCAAAGGATTGCCAGCTAGTTATATGAAAACTTTAAAATTTTTAACAATTTTAAAACATATAACATAAATGTATAGGGTATCCTCATACCTCTCTATTCGATATCCGAAGAGCTAAGCCGTCTCTAGACTCCTCCAAGCATATCCACATGCTGGTTCGTTGACGATGATTTCGATTATATTTTGGGAGACATGAGCAAGTCAATAAACTTCAATGAGCCTATTTAAATTTTTTACATTTAGAAAATTTCTCCTTGCTCATATGCAAGTGGAGAAAATTATGAAAATATTTTTCATTGTTTCTTTTTCTCTCTTTTCTTCTTTTCCTTCTCAAGAATTTCTCAAAGCAAAATCTCCTCTCCAGAATCATATTCCAGCAAGATGAAGAAGAAGAAAACTGTTCAATTCACTCTCTCTCACTCTTACACGTCTCTTTTATTGCTCTTATCCTTATCTTCTTTTCTCTCTCTTTTTATTCTTTGACAAGTGTCAAATAATTCATGATGGATTTCAAAAATCCATCCAATATCAATTAATCTATATTATTTAATATTATTTCTTATTAATCTAATTAATAAATAGAAAAGAGAGAGAGATATATAAAGTATTATTATTATAATTAATAATAATTAAATAGTAAATGTTTGACTTTCAAACATTTAATATAGTAAAAGATATTATATATATATATATATATATATATACACACACACTAAAATAGGTTTTCGAGTCTCCCAATTATTCGTAAATCATATTTATGATATTCTTTAAAAAAATATTGGAATATTTTCTGAATTGACGAGTGCTAGCGCGTTCTCGTTAAAAATATTTATTCTTTACATTAAAGAACTAAATTTTATTTCATCAATATGAAATTATTCATCGTCAACTTACCGATTATTGTGTGTAACCCCCTGGGTTTACTGTGAACTTTGGTACAACACATTGTAATCAAAGTCCTTAATGATCATGAGTGACATTTAACAACATATCATGACGCCTATAACACAGGGAATGAAATTTTGGACAAACCCATATAGTCATACTTCTATATAGTAGAGTCTGTCTGCTGTCGACTTCAGATTGAGTGCAGGCCATGAAATCGTTAAACCTCAAACTCAATCATAGGATCAAAAAATCAATCATAAATTGTATTCGCATATCCAAAAATATATTTTTAGACATGCGTACTCTGGCTAGAGATTTTGATCCCTATGTATGACATTCCTATCTAGGATCTCAAGCTCAAATACCTGAGTCAACATATTCTATCTTAAGTTCACCTGTTCTCATACAAGAAGAACACATTGCCATCAAGCTTTTTTTACCAAGCATGACAAGCCCAGTGCGACATATACAAGTGAACGATGTGCCTCACTACAGATAGCAGCTGTGATGTCTTAGGTAGAAGGACTAGTGGTATACTTGTACAGTTATGTGATGAATCATTAATTACAAATAATCGCTCATGTGATTCATCACATTTGGTCATGTTTAGTAATACGTTCTCAAATGTAATATTCATGTATGCTCTTGTGATATAACACTCATTATCCAACTATTAGCATCAAATACTAATCATTGATAGTAACAAAACATGTCGATTATGTAATGTCATTATCCCCAATGACATTACCTCAATAGAAAACTTATTTGGATGTATTTAACTCATAGACTCTGTCCTCATATTTACAATACATTACAGATAGGGTCTTGACACATAATACATCACAAGATATCATTTTGTGTCATTACACTGATCAACATATCACAATTGAGAAAATCCAAAATAATAGAAATTTGCCATTTGTATTTAATCATTAAGATATTTTTACCATAGATAATATCCCTAATCCGTGTGACATGATTGAGTTTAGGGCATATCTCCAACAAACTCCCACTTACACTAAAGCCAATCACCAAGGTATCTTATACTCATCTTCTTAAGATGGTGACTCAGTTGATGTTATGTCACAGACTTAGTGAGTGAGTTCGCTATGTTTTCATTATGGAGTCTTTTTCACATTCAGGTATTCATATAATATAAACATCCTAATTAAGTGATACTTATACTGAATATATTCAGACTTCTGGTCAGACCTAGGTTCCTTAGTCTATACTATTATTCCATTATAATCAGAGTATAAACCTATTAGATTATTCATGGATGGAACCAATCTAAGTTCACTCATGAACTTACAAAACCAGACAATCTCTTTTGTTGTTACAAGAGTAGCGATATATTCAGTTTCCATAATAGAGTCTGCTGTAGTAGCTTGTTAGGAACTTTTCCCACTTACAGCTACTCTATTATAGATGAGAACTAATGTAGATGTAGACTTTCAATCATCTTTATATGAATTAAAGTCAGAATCAGTATAACTCTCTATTCACCCTATCTATATGTTAAAATGAAATCCTTAATACTTCTCAAGTATTTAAGAATTCTTTTAACTGTAGTCTAATTTTGTTCTTCAGGATTTGCCTGATATCTACTCGTAATATTTACAGCATTATATATATCAGAACTTGTATATAGTATGGTGTACATAAGGCTCTTTATGACAATAGTATAAAAAACTCCCTACTTACGCACAAGGTCGACTTCAGTCTTAATTTTCATCTTCTGAGAGATGAACTCTATGACTATTATGTAAAAACTCATTCTTATAATCTTCCACACTAAACTTTTCAGTATCTTTTCTATGTATATTTTTTAAGAAAAATCACTATTTTTTTCTCTCTATCTCTATAGAGATTGATAGTCAAAATATAGGTTGTTTCTCCTAAATCCTTAATAAAGAACACATTAGACAACCACAATTTCATCTCCATTAACATGCCCACATAACTTTCTATTAATAATGTGTCTTACACATATAACATAAGAAATGTTATGGCATCGATAAAATTGCCTCTAATAGATGTATGGCTCATCCATATTCTTGATAAAGTCAAATAATTTGACTACATCATCGAATTATATGTTCCATTTTTTGGAGATTTACTATATATTTTATAACTATCTATTGAAATATACCCTATAGATTGTTTCATATATATGGTCTTCTCAACAAACCCATTGAGAAAGGATGTCTTTACATCCTTTTACCATATCATATAGTCATAAAAAGTATAATAGTAAGTAATATCTAAATGGACATTAGTATAAAAATTGGTGAAAAAGTTTTCTCGTAGTCAACTACTTGGCTTCGAATGCACTTTATTGCCACCAGTCTAGCTTTAAAAATCTACACTTTTTCATCTTTATCAATCTGTCATTTGTAAACCCATTTACAACTAATAGGATTAATTCTTTTTGGTGGATCAATAAGTGACCATTTTTTATTAGCAAACATAGAGTCTATTTTAGTTTTTATGGTCTCAAGCCATCTTTCAAAATTGATATCCAATATTATTTCTTCATAGGTTCTAGGATCCTCCCACTATATACTCTATCCTGTCAGAAATGATTCAAAATTATTATTAGACAAGATAAAAGTATCTTTTAGGAGAATATGATATCCTAGATGATCTAAGAAGAATTTTGTCTACAGAGGACTAAGAATTAGATTGAAAAAATTTATCATTAAGAACTTGTTCATCTATATTAACAAGCCCATCCATTTAAAATCGGTCTTTATCAAGCTCTTCAAACTCTTCTAAAAGCTCGATTTTTCTACATACACCACTTTTCTTTAAAACTAATTCTTAAGGATTTGTGTATGTCTACTAATCGATACATTTCAATTAGCATAAAAGCAGAAATAATATCCCAAACTATTTTTAGGATATTTTATGAACTAACCTTTCTCAAATATCACATTCGACTTATCTAAGTGAACTATCTTAATATAAGTTAGATAATCCTAAGGCTTCATTTAATTAAAGTTAGGTTATTTTGAATACCATATCTTATATGGAATTTTGTGAACACCCTTGGATAGAGCTCTATTCAAAATGTAGATTGTGGTATATAGGGCATATCTTTAAAGATATGTTGATAAAATAATAAAGCTCATTATTGTTCGTACTATATCCAATAAAGTATGATACATTCTTTTCAATATACCATTATATTGATATGTGTATTAAAGCTTCAACTGAGATACAATATCAATGATCGTAAGATAATCTAAAAATTTGGTACTTTAGTATTTTGCACCATGATCAAATCAGAGTGTTATACTACTGTATATCATTCCAGGAACTTCAATAGCTTCTTTTCCTTTGTCATACAAAGGGCAATTGATCTTACTTCTAGATCTTCTTATCAATGGTAATTACCATGTCAATGCATCAAGAATGTTTAAACAATTTATGTACAAGTAAGTGCTAATTTATTTATTTAACAAATAAATATAACATTTATATCTATAAACATTAAAAGCGTAACCCATTTACATAATTAACTGATAGATAAAAAGTTTCTATTGGTTGTATCATAATACACCATTTGTTCAGTACAAGCCTATATACAAAACTAGTTTGCAAGTTCTTGTATATATAGAACAACTGTTGCTCCATAGGCCATTTTCAATGTTACTACACCTTTTATGAGTAACTGCTTACTTTAAAGGTCATGTTACGACATACCAATATGTGATATGACAGTTGAATCTATTATCCAAACTTTTGAATATGAAATAACATTTAATTCAATTTCAATGACATGATTGAAAAATATACCTTATGTTTTCCTTGTATCCAGACTTTTAAGTAAAGAGGACAGTTCCTCTTCCAATGAATAAGCTTCTTATAAAACTAACACTCATCTTTAGTAACGTTCCTAGCAACAAGATTAACTATAGAGCTCGTTCAAAATAACTTCAGCTAAGAGAGAGATTCAAGAGACATCTAGCATGTTCTTATGTTGAGCCTATAAGTTATTACTCATAGAGGCCAACATTTACAATCTTACTTTAAAATTACATTTTTTCTATTTTTAGAATCTCTTCCTTTTTGAAAGAAGAATGCTTAGAAAAGGTCATGGGTATTAGTCCTTATAGTCTATAACCCAAATTTTAAAATCTAGAACAATTCTAATTTGCTTTACCAGACCATCAAGACAAGTCTAGTAAGTCTATGAGTGTTAAAGATTTACTAAAAGAGGGTTAGACAATATTCTTGTGTCATTGGATCATGTATCTGTTTGTGCAATTAGTAAGATGATTCAATACATTAAAAAAATATATTGTGTAAATATCGAACTATGTAGTCTTGGACTTTAAACTACATAGTGCTCCCACTATTTTAATTAAATCCTATACTCTTTTAGATAGGCATAATCGGAATAACATTTCAGCTTTCATAGGTGATCAAGTTCTTATTTATCACATCCATGATTGTACCACAAGGGCATATTTGTAACTTCACCATATTTATTATTCATGCTTTTGTATCCATCATGCATAACGGTAGCTTATCCGCATACTTTTAGATATATTTGGCATTATTGTTGGATAAAGAGAGGGTTATATGAGTGTACATTGGGACCCTGCTTGTGATTTTTAATTTCGGAAGGGACTTAAGTGGAAAAGTCCATTTTTAATATATTCGGTTGACCGAATGGGTAGTTCGTTCGATCGAAATTCTGGCTTTTGATTCGTTCGATCGAATGAGGGATTTGTTCGACCGAAGTGATGATTCGTTCGACCGAACATCGATTCGTTCGATCGATAATTTGCAAGCTCTCTGAGTACTATTTATACCAAGGGATTCGATCGATCGAAATGCTATTCGTTCGATCGAAGGGTTAGTTCGATCGACCGAATCGACATAAAATGACGTTTTTGCCTTCTTCTAGAAGCTTCCTCCTTAAGAAAACTGAAGGGCAAAATAGTAATTTTATCTTTTTTCTATAAATAGGGGTCCTAGGGTCGAATTTTTGAGCTTGGCTTCCTCTTTTTCTTCTCCTTCCTCCCTCACGTTCTCTCCACTACTCTCCCAAAATCTCACCCGGGTTTTTGTCAAAATATCGATTTCTCTTGGCAGACGAGCTACATTCCATGCATCTTACAAGCTGGGAGCATCAATTTGGTGGTAGAGCGCAAATGTCAAAGCGAGGAGCTAGGGTTTCGAAGGAGACATTTGGGGGTTTTCAGTTTTAAGGCGAAATCAGAGCAAACCGAACACACCACGAGGTTCATAGCATCGTTTCTAGCTTGTATGCATGTTTATTTCACTGTTTTAAGCATTTCGATTCGTATGGGTTTTTACTGTTCATCCGAGTGAATTTTCTTATATTTCGCATGCATATTTTAGTTTTAATGCGTAATGTGGGTTGTAGAGAAGTCGTAGGAATCGTAGGAAGCTAGAAATATAATTTTGGAGATTTTCGATAAACGTAAACAGTGACTCCGATTACTAACTGAAATTGCGTATTCTACTCGAAATAAGTTGTTATAGCCATAATGTGGGTCCATATCGACATCGATTAGATAATTAGAAGTTTAAATGAGAACTTTAGATAATATCACGTAATGGTTCGATATTAGAAACCCGGAATAGCACGCATTTCGCATATTCACACTTTTATGTATATTGGGGCGAGTATTAATAGTATTGTTATGTGTGATTAGGCGACGGTTCGAGGTCGAGGTATTCGCGTGAGTCGCCGAAGAACGAGGGGAACTAGGGAGTGTGTACCCTCCCTATACTGTGAGTGGACATTCTTTTATGTCGTTTTTTTATTCAAATGTTTGTTTCCCTTATAAATGAGATGAAATGGAAATATTTATAAATGTTTTCATATTTATTCTTCAAATGCAAATGCATATGGATATATATGTATTCCTATGATTTTTGGTGGATTTGATCACATGTGTGTTTTATATGATGTTATAGCCATTGGGCCTGATTTTATATTATGATGATGATATGGTCATTGAGTTAAGTTTTATGATTTTGTGCATTGGTGATAACGGCCTTGAGTGCCGGATTACTGTAGCTACAGGGTGGTAGCCTGGGGTGGAGTTCACTGGGATGTGGACCCTCAGGTGAGTGTACAGTAGTAGCCTAGGGTTGACTTGGGAGAGAGGTCACCTAGGTGAGTGGAGGCTGCATAGGTGAACCATGATTGATTATGGTTGTTGTAGTGTTGAGATATGTGATGGGATTTGTCCACCTATGAGTCTCGTCGAGTTAGTCACGGATGTCACCCCATGATGGCTCCAGGCAAACGTCAGTGTTGGGCATCTTTTTCTGATAAATTTGCATATTTTATAATTACTGCATTCTAAATCCATTTTACAAAACAGCATGTTTCTTGCATACAAAACCCACTGACGGTCTCGGAACGCCCACGGCCAGGGTAGTTGCCGGGAAAGGAGCCAACCCAATGATTTTATAAAAATGTGATTTTGGGAACTTTATTTGATTTGATGCATATATACATTATATAGTTTTAAATTGTATTTTTTCTCGTTCACTCACTGAGTATACTCCCGTATACTCACCTCCCCTCACCTCTCAGTTTCAGGGAAAGTGATAGGATCGGCTCAGGTGGTGGTGATTGCTTCCGAAGTGAAGATTCAGGTATAACTTCTTCGACTCACTTGAAACCATAGTCCACTGGTGACATTTTGGTTTTTCTTTATTTTATGAGACTTGTAAGATTTATAAACAGAATTGTAATAAATATTTAAATTATTTTGGGATGGATGGATCCCGTGAATTTTATTATGATGAATATTTTACTTATTTGTGCGCACACAGATATATATATATATATATATATATATATATATATATATATTTTGAAGTATTTGTGGCTTGTTTTTATTCACTTGGAGTTTGGGTGTTAGGTTGGTTTGATTTTGGAAGTGTTTTGAGAACAACAGGTTGTATTCTGTGTGATTGATTACACCCTGGAGGTCTATGGCGTCTGTTACAGGTGGGCCCCACGGGTCGGAGTGTGACATTATTGAACTTACCAAACCTCACCTGATAGTTATTGGTCCACTAAGCTCAACAAGTTAGAAACTCTTTTCTATTTTTAACCTTTTATAAGATATGATCAATCAACCTCTAGATCTCATACACCTCACCTGACAATTATTGGTGCTTTGATCTAGTTAGATTATACCCAATACATTTTTTTAAATAGAGATACTATTAGACCCCTCACTTGATAGTTATTGAAAGTCTACTATACTCTATAAAGAAACAAGTCAACTAGATTATGACTCTCTGTAAGAGTCCTCACCTGATAGTTATTGGGTTACCTCATTAGACAAATCTATAATCTACTGACTGCATTGGAAGGTTTGAGCCTAATATTTTATAGGAAG
>JAVXUL010021286.1:0-11876 GCA_035590515.1 Trichilia minutiflora
TGTGAATAATTTTTTTAAAAATCATTTATGAATAATTTTTTTTATTAATTATTATTATATAGAAGATATGAAGACAAATAATATATAATTTATGATGATAAATAAATAATAATAATAATTTTATAAGATAATATTAAGTGGTTTGATTTACGGTTTCGCGATTTGAAATTGATTCAATCCATAATCCAAACCGTGAACAATAATTTAAAAAATATCAATCGGTAAGTCGATCTATCAATTTTTCAAACCGATCAAAACCGTTAATTTTTATTGTTTGGATTAGATCGGTTTGAAAATGCCTATCCCAGCTTAACCTTACCTAAAATTTTGGAATTTACACTAATGTAGATATACGCAACTTTTTTGTAATAAAATGAAGACAAACCCATGGATCCGTTGGTGCCAACTCTTTAGTCTCCAAATAATACTTAAAGATCGGACACACCCGTAAGGACTGTTAACGTGGTTCATCGGACGAAAAGAACAATAAGGTGGCATATTTTCGTTGGTTGGATACACTTCATCAACGGTGCATTCAACCTACTAAGTATTTTTTTTAGTCTCCTTGCATTATATATCTATATTTATCTATATATCTAATATTAATTAATTAACAATCGTTGTAAGTGTTAACATTTCTTTCCTACTTACTCAGCTTCTTTTTACGTTAGCTCATTCATATTAGAACAAAGGAATCATTTGAACATTTATACATGCTAAATACCAGTGACAAACACCGATAAATTAATTAATCTCATTTATTTCTTGCCTCGTGTGAAGCTTAGTAATTTATATGATACATTACAAGAGTTTATTCATGTACCAATTATTTAAGTAATATTTATATTCTAAAATACTTTATCACGAGTATAAGCGAGGCATGCACTTCTAGTTAGCGTAAATATGAATATGCCTCGTTAGCAATTATTTAAATTCTCCTTAAGGACCACCAAAAGGATCATTGCCGAATCCACCGCGGTACCCGCCATTGCCATCACGCCAAGGATAACCACCATATCTCGGTCCCCAACGGTGCCCTGGGTACCGGCCAAAGCCACCGTATCCCCCACCCCCACCCCCACCACCTCCACCTCCACCACCATATCCGAAAAACTTGGCATCGTTGAAATTCACTCCTTTTGTCTCTGTAGCCACCTCATCAGCTGTACATACACGTAACACGTTAGAGCATATTGGTTATATGACATATGGTGGGATTATGCATGCATGTGTTTTTATTCAAACTATGAGCATGGCCATAAGAACAAGTTGGTTAAATGTTAGAAAAAGATAATAAATAAAGAACTCAATTAAGCACACCATTTTCAGTGCGAGTTTCAGCCAGCTCTCTAGCTGCTGCAACCTCCGAAGAGAAGAGAAGAACCATAGCAATTGAAAAACCAAAGAGAAGGAAAGCCTTATTAGAACCCATGTTTTTTTCCCCGCAAAGATACAATTCAAAAGGTTTTGATTACAAAATTATCGTCTGTTAATCGCTATTTATAGGCTATGAAGAGAAGAGGATTCGAGTTACACGTTACTTAGATCAATTAATGGGGGTAGAAATTCTGAATTTCTAGTTACTATTTTTGATGGAGAAGATAGATCATATATATTGAACATTTATTTTTTTTTCTACTAAAAATTGGAGAAGATAGATCATATATATTAAATTATTTACTTCTTTAAATAAAAAAACATATGAAAATCAATATTCTTAACTTTATATTATTATAATTTTAAATGTTAAATAAATATTAGTGTAAAAATCTGTTTTATTATTTGAAGTAAAAGAATTCTATTATATATATATATATATATATATATAATCATTGTTAATATTAGTTTTATTATTATTATTAATATTCTAACCATCGATCATTCATTTAGTATAAACCTCAACACCATATGGGATAAGTTTGATTATTGATAAAATCTTAATTTATTGATTGAAGAAAGTAAATTGTTTAGTATTTATTATTTTTTTGCGAAATTAAATGTGCTCTAGGCCGATGGAATAGTGGGGAAGTTATTATGCCCTGCCCTCTAGGCAATTTATTAAACGATGATGGAAGTTTTGCAAAATCAAATGGGCTCTAGGCCGGTGGACGAGTTTCAGGCTTAAATAGGAAAGGTATGCCCTACGATCAATTTATTGATTGAAGATAGAAAAATTGTTCCGTCAAATTAAAACATTAGTTTTTTTTAAAATAAAATTAAAAGTAAAGAGTTGGAAAGTTGGAAAGATGAGTTAATAATTAATGGAAATTGTACATGTTATAAAGTTTGATTCGTTTTATTGATTTCAAAAATATTTATGAAGACTCCAATTTATTAGTTCAATTCATGAGTTCAAATAAATATAAGAGTAATTTGATATATTTAATACTTAAAATAATTATAAATAAAAATATAATAATAATTATAACAAAAAATAATAAAGTATTCAAATTATAAAATTTTTAATAAATAAAAAATTGTATGAGTGGTTCTAAAATTAATAAAATTAAATTATACGTTTGAGTTTGGATTAAAACTTAAGATACATACCTTCATAGTTAATACTTTAAAAAGCTTATACTAATATCATCATTTTTTTCCCCCTTCTTTTGCGAAATCAGTGGGGACAATAAGCCGGTGGAGTTTCCGTATCCCCACTGAAGAAGTTATGCCCCCTATTGTGTAACCTATGTACTAGTAGAAGTAATATTCCCTTGGTGCATAGATGGCACGTATACATTATGTTTATGTAAGCCAGAAAATTTTGACTAATTTTGCGGCTACTGTTAGTAGCGGTAGGACCAGAGTAATCAGGCAAATATTTGATGACTAAAATTTAGGCTTTCATCACTTTGAGTTGTTCTTACCCAGATTAGGTAAGGGATGAGCTCATACGTGCTGCTACTCTAACTCAGTTACTTTCCCCGAGTGATACAATAAACAGATAAACAAATCAAGTGGAAACTTTGATCAATTATTTATTAGTTTTGGTCAAATGGGAATAGTTAGGCGAAGATGTATGTACTAGCAACATTTGCACGAGTTAATTATCAATGTCTTTTACTTTTATTTTATACGAACAAAGTTTAGCCCAAATGTTAAATGCAAAGTTAGCACAGCACTGACATTGCTGCATCATATTGAGAAATCTTTTGGATTCTGATTACATAAAGATTTTGGACTTCGGCTTAAGTACTAGTGCAAAATGGGAAAGGGAAAAACTCAAACTAGTACATGTAAGGGTGACTCATAATAACGTGGAAAATCATATGTGATTGCCAATTGATATTCTAGAAACAAGCGTATTCTTTGTTTAGTATTGTGATTGATCTTTTAGTTGTAATTATTATAAGATAAAAATATTAAATATTAAATACATATATTGATATTTAAATACGTGAATCCTATTAAGAAATTCTAATCCTTTTCTAGAATAAAATTTTTAAAAAATTTATTTTTTCTAAATAAGTTTAAGTACAGTTTATTTAGATATACATATACATAGATAAATATTTTTATATATGATGCCTTAGTTGTGAGGCTTGGCTTCAGTCTTTATATCCATAATCATAGCTCCACTGGGGTAAGAGCGGCACTTGCAATTAACCTCCTCCTTAATAACAACTACTGCATCAACCGTAAGGGTTGTCAAGGGTACTTCCACAGCCGATATATCTGCCATAGCCACTGTACTCCGTTAGTCTTTGCGGCGGCCTCCGCTACATATACGAGTGTATATATATATAAATGACAGCATATATATATGTTGTTATTTTCCCATTAGTTAACGTTTTCTTTGTTAACAGCCTCAATGTAAATATTTGTATGTTACAAGAAGATACTCATTATATTTATATATTACAAATATGCTTAATGAATTGATCTAAATTTTAAGCTATAAAGACAGGCACCAACAAATTAATATAGGAAGTGAATCTTCCACTTCTGTTTCATATATACCTCCCGAATTTTCGTTTTAAACCTCCATGGGTTAAAAAGAATAATTCGTTAAACTATAAAGCGGTTCTTTCTCAAATTTTATTCCATTGCATTCATAGTTTTCAAAGAAGGCAATATGATAATCAATCAAATATGATAGTTGATACTATATAATTCTAATTTGGGTTTAAAATGTTCTAGTTTCACTGATTTGATGACGCTCTTTTAGTAATTTAATGTAATCTTTTTAAGAATCGTACCAGTACTTAATTATAAATTCTCGTAGAATGTTTGAATTAATTTGTTTTAATTTCACTTATTCTCATGTTTTAATTTAATGGTTAGTTGCGATATATATAATTAAATTAATGGATTTAATTAATTAAAACTCCACAAAAATTACTTAATCTTCTCATAATTACACAAAATTCACTCACTTATTCTTGACATAATTATATGCTTCTTGATCAGAAACATCAAATACACATTATTAAGTGGCTGACAACACAGCAAATGTAAGCAACATTTTATTTACATATACATAGATAGATATTATAGGCTGCTTCAGTTTTGAGGTTCGGCTTCAATGTTTGCTTGAACTGCCTCAGCATAAGAGCAGCATCTGCAGCCTCTCCCATAATAACTACGACCACAACAACCGTAACGGCAATACCCACCACCATAACCGCCACGTCCGCCAGGATAGCCGCCATAACCTCCACTTCCACCAGGATAGCCGCCGTAGCCACCACGCCCTCCAGGATAACCACCATAACCTCCACGCCCACCAGGATAACCGCCATAGTCACCACGCCCGCCAGGATCACCACCATAGTAATCCCCCCTGTCCTTGGCATCGTCAAATCCGTTTGTGTCTTTAGCCTCTGCTGGACATGTACAAATTTCAGCCCGTTATATGATGTATTTAGCCATAACTTGCATTAAAGCACACTATTATTTATGAATTATATTATAGTTCAAATTTTGAGTACTATTATACACAATATAAAGTTATATATATAGGTAACATCACACCACTATATTATTAGCATATATTTTACAGTTTTATGATAATAACAAAATAAATTATATAAAATATAATTTAAAAGAGAATTGGTATTTTTAATATTTTTTCAATTATATAATATTAGAAAATAGAAACAAATGTTAATAACCTAGCCAGGCACCAACACATAACCCCGTTATGAATTGAAGCTCACCGTTTTGGTTGCGGTCGGTGGAAGTCTCAGCCAGGTCTCTAGCTGCAACCTCAGAAGAAATGAGAACAATAGCCATCAAAAGCCCTAAAAGAAGGAAAGCCTTGGAACCCATTTTTCTTACTGTAAGAAAACAATTACTTAAAGGATAATATTGAAGAAGGATATGGCAAACTAGGTGACTTCTTCTCTCTATTTATAACGGGGAGAAGATTTGACTAGTCATAAAGGAGTGTGAAATTTGTGACCAACTGTTATTGGGTGTTAGAGAGTTAGCTAGAGTTAGCTACATGTAGTAATTGTCCAATCTTTTTAACTGAATTTGCCCATACTTGTTTGATTTGCTTTTCTTCCACCTTTGACTTGGTATGATTATGATATTGATCGGATTTAATTAGGAGCTTTGAGCTTTGAAAAAGATATAAAAGTTGATTATTTATTACATAGGCCAATAGATTTGTACTTTTGTATATGAAAATGGACTTAATGTACATGTTTGTATTCTGACCATTTAAGTTATGGTCGATCTCGCAATCTCTGCTATACCACCAGTTGGAGCAATGTCAACTTATTAATTTATTATTAAATGAATGAAGCAGAGTCAATCTGAATTGGTCTAAACTTCAAGCAATTTAGGGTACTGAAAAAACACGATACAGCTCCGATGCCAATAAATTTGGTTTTGATCTGTCAGTCATGCACTCCTTCTTATCGCAGGTAAGGCCACGTCATCTTCAATCAATGAGGACTTGAAGGACTAGCTATTAGCTACAGAAGCAAATTCAAAATGAAACTCAACTAGATATTTGCTTATCAATCTACAACACACAGACTCCAATAAACCGCACTGGCTAAGGATAGATGCAGAGACTGAGATTTTTTTTAAAAACCAGCTTTTTTCAGTCACTAATAGTCAGTGAGAATTCAAAATCTCTAATTCCATATATGGCATTACTATTAATCTTGTACTTAAGTTAAATACTTTTTGTTAATTGATTTAAAAATTAGAGTACATGATTCAGTGGTTATATATATTCTTCTGGTTACTTACAAATAACATTCAGCCAGGATGTAAGTTTAAAGTGGCTTTTAATGCTCTGAAGTGTGAAGAAGACGAGCACCTGATATGATTCATCAATTGATTCTGTCTACGGGAGAAAGACAGAGGGTTAATTACGATCTTCAAGTAACCAAAGTTCCTGAGTTCTGCAAAATAAAGTATGTTAACAGCGAAGGGGATTCCAAAACCGCCAAAGAAATATTTATCATTTAATTTGTTAATACATTTTCGCCAATTTATAGTAAGCAAAATTGATTGCAACAAGTAAGAGCTAAGAGAACTAAGTTCAAAAATATTAAACTTAAGTCCTAAATAGTGCGAGGATAACTTGAAAATTTTCAGTTGAATTAAACTGAAATGGATTTGACTAAAAATGCAAAATAAATAAAAAAAATAAAATTGGTTGATATTTGAATCCAAAACTTGGGGTAAAACTGATTATGCATACCAGTAATTAATTTTATCTTGGTTCACAGAATTCAATGCATTTCCAAGTTAAAATTAAACTTTTATTTTCTATGATATAATTTAGTTCCGAACCAAAATCGAAATCTATAATATGAAGTAACATAATGAAGCACCTATTGAAATTGAACTTTTCTTCGTTTCCTTTTTATGCAAATCTTGATGTCTCGATATCATACCATAATAATCAATGTATTACCGTGAGATAAAAACAGTAAAAATGAATATTAAGACAAACTTGGTGGAAGCTGAAAAAAAAAAAAAAGACTTATGCTATTCTATTTCGCCTCAATTAAAACTTAGCAGGACATGGGATTTATACAAATTTCGGAAAAATTACAGATGAGATAATAATTAATATAACAACTTCAGAGATAATGAAATCCACATAGGCTTTAACCATATAGAAAATAACCACTAGTGAAGTTTTTAAGGATTCAAATGATTACTTATCCTTAGCAAGACTCCACCCACATATGTAGGGAACAAATATTATGCATATTATTATTTAACACCATGTAATTGTTTGTTATAAAGTATAGTAGTAACTTTATTTTAGTTCAGTTTTGTCTAGCTAGTCCATGGCCGTTCAATCCATTGAAAAGGGTATTCGATTTGACTGAGTGTCAAATAAATTCATATATACTCCACCTTGATTTCTGAAATCAAGACCTCCCGGATAATCGAAATAATTGGCAACCTTCGATTTTTTCTCCCGGGGAACCACAAAGCGAACTTATTTCGCTTTCATTACCCCGCTGCGTCAGGTTCTTTCATTTTGTTGCAACCGGTACCTCCACGGTCAACCTCCGGATTTGGCATCATTAATCTCTATAGCCGTCTCAGTTGCAAAATCATATAAATAGTGAATTATATCGCAATAAATTAAGTCATTAAGGTTTATTAAACTCAAGATATAATCTGGTTTTTCGGAAATTAGGGATCCAGTGTCCAATGGTATGTTAGTATTTATATTGCTAAATTTTTTGAAGAGATGTATGGTTGCAATATAATGAATATAGGAATGTTTGTATACGTAAAATAAGTATGTTATAATATTATGAACGTTAAGCTATAAATAAAAGTACCAAATATAGAAACACAATAAGTGTACCATTATCCTTTTTTTTTTTCATACAATAACGCTATACATTCAAAATTTTCATTCTAAATAATGTAGTAAATGATATAGCATTATTATATTTTTACAAGTTTTAAAATTATTTATTACATTATTTTTTAACTATGAATGTATATATATTATGTCATTTGGAATCAAAACTTAAAACTAAAATTTGAAATCACTAACAATACTCCATTTTTATATCAAAAATTCAAAAGAATATAAGAGTCTATATGATTTAACTGGTTTTTACTTAACTTGAGAATTAAAATTGTAATAAGTATTTAGGAGTATTAACTTTTGGTAGAACCTTTAAATTTTAAAATTAATATTTTATATTTTATCTTTCATTCTATAACAATTTTGGAGCTATAGCAGCTGTATGATAGCAACACTTCAATACCAGGCAATACCCTAAGACCCTGCAACTTGTTACTTGCTAGCTAGGACATTACTTTGATCAAGATAATTTACAATTGGATGACTTAAAATCAAGATTATATCCTAACGGTTAATCGCTCCAAAAATGTATTTTATAGCAATTCAAAGCTTGTCAACCACTAAAAATAGATGCTTCATTGACCAGGTTTTGTCAGTCGACGGACTTAGATTTTTCTTCTTTAAAATGTTAGATACTTTTGAAACTGTTTAATAAAATTATAATATATAATAATTTTCAAAATTTTTATTAATTCATTAAATATATTTCTTATCATCCAATTTAGTTATTACATTTTCTCAATTTAATTATAATAAGCTTAAGTCTATTCGATTGCAACATTTATGTAGGAGCTAGCTAAGAGCTGAATTCAAAAGAATCAAATTTAAAATAGTGTAAACAGGAGCGGAATTAGAACCATGGTCACACACCATGGATAACAATCACATGTTACCAAAAACTAAAAACGTTTTTCGAAAAAGGATGCAAATTCAATAATTTTAGGCTTGTCCGCATGTTAGACTAAAGAGGAATACGTAAAACTATTATTTAATTTTCCAGATGGTATTTGTTTTAAATATAATTTGTATCTTCTTTATTTTTCTTAGATTTTGAAAAATCTATCTACAAGTAACATAGTGGTTGTTATATAACCGACCGATCTCCAGATATATATATATATTTTTTATAACTGAGGTATCCGGATTAATTTATGTGCACCTCAAATAATCTTCGGAGGAGACTAACGTAACATCTCACCACCACGATATTGAGATATACATCATAGATAAATCAATTGAATAACTCTCTCACAGTCCTGTAGTTTCCTTTTTTATTTTGGACAGATAAGAGATATTGTTATATTATAATTCATCTAATAAATCCTTTTTACTGCCTTTTAATTCGCTTGAGATTTGCTTGATCAGTACACATGGATTTTTATCTTGATTATATTAGTTATTTTTTCACAATTATTTTATCATAATATTAAATATGTAAAATTAATTATTCATTTAAATAGAAAGACTAAAATAAAGTTTATTCACATAATTAATTTAAAATACATCTCAAATAACATGGTAAGTAAAGTGACAGATATTCTAGTGAATTTTTATAAATTTTAAAATTATTTATTATAATTTTTCACTATATAATTAATATCATGTCATTATTTTATTTTAAAAAATTAGGAAAAGATGCTAATCTTTTTCTGGCTGAAATTTTTCTAAAATTTTATTTTATTCATATATTCTTCGTATTGAAGAATGGTGCAAAACATATTACAAAGCGTAAATCGAAGCCATTTATTTTGATACACACAAGATGCTTTCGAATTGTGAGACTTGGCTTCAGTTTTGGTATCAATAGACAATAGTTATAGCTTGCAAACTCCTCCACAATACCACCACTGCAACAAACACTTTATTTAATCCATGACCACGAGGCTGGACCTCAAGGAGGAGTTCCATAAGTTGGACCGCGACCGCCATAAGGGGGTGTCCCCAGCCCTCCGTAAGGTTGCGGAAGTGTTGGCTGAGTATTGTCACTATGGGGATCAACGCCAAGGGTACTTCGATGTGCACCGTACTTAGCATCATAAACTCCGTTTGTATTTGCAACCGCATCACCTGCAAATAGTTATAGAACAATATCTCGATTATATCATATATCGAGTACTGGATTAACGTTTTATTTGTTAATCCATACAGATATCATATGCTTAATAAATTGATCTAAATTTAAGCTATAAAGGAACCAATAATAAGCTCACCATTTTGCTTGTTATTAGTGGAAGTCTCAGCTAATTCTCGAGCTGCCGCCTCCATAGGGATAACAAGAACAATAGCCACTAGAAGACCTAAAACAAAGAAAACCTTAGAACCCATTTTTCTTATATCAAAACTCAGAAGGGATATATTGAAGAAGGATGATCAAACCAAGGTATTCTATTCTTTATTTATAATAGGTTAGTTGTTAAGAGGATGTTTGGTAATTGGTATAGTATTGAGGTGTTGTAATTACACAACTACTTTTAATCCACAATTATTGATAGAAGCTAAAATGTTAAATTTAGTTAAATTATGAGTCCTACAAAATATTATTATTAAATATATTTTATAACTTTATTTTTAAAATTAAATAAAAATTAATTATATCAAATATACCTTGAGTAATTTAAGGCGGCGGTCTAACTATAGTATAGAAAGTTAACAATTAATTAACTTATGATCTATGGTGTTTACTATTTGGGTTGTTAGAAGGAATTGGGTTTCAATTTGAATTGTATTTGTTATTGTGAATTATTAGTCTAAAACTTAAGGATAATACAATAATTCTTTATTTTATTTATATATACGCGCATAATTAATAAATAGTTAAGAACATTTTGACTCAATAGTTATTTTGATAATTTAGTTTGATTAATATTAAAATTTGAAGTTATAAACGTAGGAATTTCAACAAAATAAAAGAGTTAATTTTATTTTAAGTGAGATATGAATGATATTTTTCAATTTAAGTGAGAATCTAAATAAAAAAAGATGAAATTATCGATTTATTCGAACGAATGGAACAATTTATTTAAATAAAGTTTTAAAAGTTCTCTGAATTAAAAGTGAACTAGTTTTATTCGAACGAATGAGTAATTCGTTCAACCAATTCTTTTTTTCTAATTATTATATTATAATAATAAAATAATTTATTTTAAATAAAGATTTTTATTTAAAAAAGTATTACTTATTTTAATATCCTAATTTACTTATAGAATATATTCTTATATATTCATCCCACTCTCTTTATAATTTTAAATAAATCAAATTAGTTGAGTATTTTGTGTGATGGTGATTTTATCAGATTTGAGAGTGATCAAGTATATTTTTAACTTGACTTATAATTTGTATAATTTAAGTCTATTAAGATTGTATAAATTATTTGTATTTTATATTTACCTTTTTAAAAATTGTAATAAATTTGTAAATTTATGTACATTGTATAATTATGATTTAGATTTTTTATTATTTATACTAATTGTTTTAAAAATCTATAAATTTCATTATTATTATTTACACGAGATATATTTTAAATACATATGACGGTGGATTATGAGATGATATTAGATGTTTCGCTTTGATTGATATTGAATTTGAGATTTGATGAAGTTTTAGTTGCTTGGAATGAAAATTTGAGAAGATTTATAAATATTTTGATTTGAAAATATGTATTGTAACGACCTGTACCTCACTCCGAGGGTATAATTGTTATTTTCTACATCTTTCATTCATACATCTGCATTCATTTCATGTTTCATGGGGTTATGGGTATGATCCTAGGCTCGTGTGGGGCCTATCAAAGTGAGAATTCGAATTTTTGGCAAGTTCGGTCGACCGAAATAAAGGATTCGTTCGACCGAATCGTTGAGAACTCTCTGGACAATTTTCGTTCAAACGAATAGGGAATTCGTTCGACCGACTTGAGCTTCGGTCGATCGAATGTAAGGTTCGTTCGACCGAAGATTCGCGAGCTCTTTGAGTACTATTCACATTAAAAGGTTCGGTCGATCGAAAGAGTAATTCGTTCGACCGAAGGAATGGTTCGATCGAACGAATCTTCGATTTGTTCGATCGAATAGGTGCG
>JAVXUL010021327.1:0-11873 GCA_035590515.1 Trichilia minutiflora
CAAATACTCTCAATTATTTCACTCTTCTTAAAATCCAATATACCCCTCTTATTTATAATTTAAAGAAGCAGAATAGGACATTTAATTAGTCAATATGATATGGATGCAAAGCACCAATCCCAACACTTCAAAGTCAGGGCACATCACCTCTTAATTACTGAATTTCTCCCGAGAGTATTTCAACAGAAATTTGAAAATAAATGTATATTTATTCACATTATCTTCCCCTATTTTCTCTACTTTTTGCTTGGATGAAAGAACAATAACGAATGGCACGGATGCAAACACAGCCGATGATGGTGAATGGTAGATGGAATGGTTCTATGTACTCGGATTAAGGACCTTCTTTTTTGCAAAACTGCATTCCTTGCTCACTGTTTGCTAGATGCATTAACGATAAGTGAAGCCATCATTTGCCCGGTTAAAAATGGTAAACATGTGATACTATGCATACAAGAAGATTCCAAAAGCTTACCATTTATCCCCTTTAACACGTTAGTTCAGCAGTTTAATCCTGGCATCAACGGATGGCTTTCGATAGCACTTGTGATTCAGCTGGGTTCAAGAAACCACTATTGAGGATGTCTAGGTGGTGATGTACTGTAATGGGCAGAAAATGGGGTTCGCCCAGAAGGCGGAAGGTGACCTGGAATGACTAGTAATTGATGAAGATGGATGAGCGGACGGACAGTTTGAGCAACCGGCTGGGTTTAATATTCCGAGGCTTACCGGTTGATTGATGCCTATGAGTGTCTAGGGCAAGAATTAAGTGTGCTCATTTTTAGACATTGTAACCAAGATTCAACACGAACAAACGTTAAGCATGATGTCATTTTTCCGGTAGCATGACTTAAGTAATTAATAATAAGCTTGCAAGAATCTTTAAGCATTAGACCTTTGTGTCCATCTAATAAACATATTTTATCCAATAATTATTATAAAACAATGTTTTACGCAATAAAAGCTAAAAATTGAGTAGGGATGGCAAAAATATTCGGACCTAGTCCGTACCAGAAAAAAAATTCACGTTAAGAAAAGGGGCGAGATCTGGGTAATAAATTTTGACCGGACCCGGGTTTCATATAACGAGTTTTTGATATAACCAGTGAAAAATCCAACCCGAATCCAGACTATGTAAATTCCTTATCCCCAATTCTACCGTCATTGCCTCTTCACTTCGATCGTTCCAGAAGCTTCTTTCTCTTCTCTTTTGTCAAAGCTTTTTTCTTTTCCAAAATCCCTTTTTCCCAATGTACTAGGTCTTTTCTCTCACCCTAACACAAACTCTTTCGTATACTTGAACCCATCGTCTTCGAGTTTTTAGTCTCGCAACTGGAGCGAAGCGAAACGGTCAATTCAGGTGTGCTTCAAAAATTACAGAGCCAACGGTAATCAATTGATTCTCTTCTCGATCACAATTTTGCTTCTGTTTATTTTGTTGTCGTTTTCGTTCTAGATTTTTGGTCTATTGACTTTTTCAAGGAATTTTTAATTCTTTTTAAGCGTTTAGTTTGCAAGTGTTTTGATCTAGTGTGTAAATATTCAAGCTTTATTATCGTTAAGTATTTCTGTTTGATTTACCTATTTGGATGCTGAGAAAATGTGGAAAATTTTAAATAGAAATGGAAATGCAATCAGTGTTGGTTACTATTGGTTGTTTTGACTTTTGCTACTGAAATTGTTACTTTCTGGTGTCTTGCAAACTTGTTGGCTGTAAGGGATTCTTGTAGCTTGTTTGCTACTAGTGATTCATAATTAATTTCGAGGTGTGATTCTGCAAATAATTTTTGTTCTGTTAACGGGATAATATACAAACTTCTATCCACGAGAATAACTGGTTGTATTATGTTTTGGTTTGGTTATTATTGCATGCATACTTTGATCCGAAGAAATAGTGATTTTAACCCAACAGTGGAAGTGAACTCATGGTGGAAACTGGATTTTTTCCAGATATCAGGGTACCCGGAAACCCGGGGTTATATCCGGCCCAAACAATTTTTGGATATTCGTTCGGATTCGAGTTTGCCTTCCCGGATGAGGTATAACCCCGACCAGATCCGATTATACAAACTTGGTGCGGAATTTGCATTTTTTTCACAGTATTACAGAACTCCTATGTGCTTGCATCACATGACATGCCAGAAAGGGCATGACATTACACATACAAAATGCCTCGTTTCTCTACCCCACCACTTCCAACTCCATTTTCTACTTTGTACAGAAATATAAAATCTTCCTATGTAAAAAATCTTGACAATGCAGAATGATGAGCTCAAGTACTAAGGATGAAGCACCATCACAGTTAGATCACCTTAACAGTTCCTTAGATATCAGATACCGGAAAGTAAAATTATGTGGAATCCATTCAATGCTTTTGCGGGATTTACTCAACTTATATTTTCTAATACTCTTCCTTAGAGATTCAGGCAAAGACTGTTGGATCATCTCCATGATACCATCTGGACACAAACCCGAGTCCTTTGCATAAGATTTCACAACCTTTGGTAAACGAATTTTCTGATTCTTGTGTACACCAAAGGTAGCACGAATGTACTCTTCTTTTGCAACTTCCAGCTCCTGAAACACTCCCATGGGTGTGTATAATCGTACCTGAAAAGGGTTAGAACGATCACAATTTTCTTCTTGGAAAATGTAGAATCAACGTCAAGATAGTTAATACTATTTCAAATATTTTATTCAGTTTGTTACACTTGTTCTTATTCTGTATATTAAGCACCACCAACTGAAAGACTTCCTATGAGTGTTTTCCAGCATCATGGAGGAACAATAATTTATTCAAATGAGAAAAATATTTATCAATGTCAAACAAAAGTTTATGTTTGATTTTTAAAAACATTTTTACATTATTATCGGTCTGAAATTAAATTTTAATTAGTGTTCTATGTCAAAAACATCTACCCGTGTTATCTGAAAACCAAAAATAAATAAATAATATATTCGAGTATATGACGCGAGAAATAAATGGGAAACAAATCGAAATCGAAGGTAGTGAAGTACCGCAGGATCAGAATGGCTTCCTGAACAGAGTGCAAAGTGCGAAAGGGATTCTGAATGCTCAATTGCATATGCTTGCCGTTCATCTCCACTCTTAAATTTTCCTCTTGAAGAAAATAACAAGCCAATCCACTACAAGCAGAAGAAAGCTTTATCAGCCCCACCACAAACATGAAGTTAAAGCATAGAAATATTGACATATAGTTGAATTAATCTTTTTAGGCAAAGAGGAAGCAAACTTTTGCTTCCCACTTTCTTTTCTGCAGGATGTGTGTGGGGTGTGGGATGGAGGCCTGGAGAATTATAAGTTTGTGCTCTTACCAAAAATTTCCAAAAATGATTAGAATCACATTACGAATTTGTGTTGGATTCAAATGAACAATATCCATAGCATAGCATCTAGCACAAAATCCATGAACGAGATATTTGAAAAACTTTTAAATAACAAGATTGGAATTTCCAAAAGAAGACTTGGTTTACCTGTCCAGGACGAGACACACGGCATCCAAGAATGGAATTCTGTATCGTGTCAGCATTGAAGATGTGACCCCCAACATTATATGCAGCCTGGATGAAGCAAGCGTGTAATGAAACATATATTGACTGAATTGTTTCTTTAAAGATAAAGTACTAAGTAGCTTCTTGCCTTCAGGAGTAGAAATAGTCTCTTTACAATGTTTTGCGGAATCCCATAAGCCAAAAATGCCTGGTCATAAAAGAAGACTTCATTTATGTTCGAAGTCAAATCAGAAATAAAACCATAGAAAGATCTCAAAAATTGTAGCTTAATTCTTTGTGGATGAGATCAGTTACATGCATCACTAGCGCATTATGTACATTGATCCAGAATGCAAGCTTCTCTTCATGTTTCAGCTTCCTAGGATCGACAGCTTCCAATCGAGAAATGAGTGACCTGTAACACAATTAACTTGCTTAGTGCAAAATGTAATATAATAATAGAACATTACTCAAATAACAAATAAAGTGTGCTTGCATAACATAAACATCACCATAAACATGTTTCAACAACTAGGTGTCACCAAGGCTCACCTGAAATTTTGCAGCAAGTTTTCAACATCACCTAATTTCTGACTATCTCTATAAATCAACGGGATTTCAATCATTGTGCTGTATGGTCCACTAAATTCTAGAAGTCCATCCACATGAAAAGGGTTATCCAACCGCACATCAAAAGATGAATGATTCCTAAACCCAGGACTCCACATATCACACTGATCTCGTGGGGAAAATGCACTAATTGATGATACGGATGAATTTGGAGATGACATGCCATTACGCATCAAAGGTGGGTCTGCAAGCTTGCAGTATATAGCTGACATGCACTTGATCATTTCCTCGGAAAGCTTGTTAGGTGTCTCTGGCACATGATCAGAGATGCGAGTACCGAGGTGCTCAGCCAGACTGATTATATTTGGCGCATTCTGGCCATACTGCAGAAAAGTACCCGATGTCATAATCCAGTGCAATAGACATCGCATATATACGAGTCTCCCTAACAATCATTTTCTACTGCTCTGCACTAGTGAAGCAATAATTGAAGATTGGACTCCACCACCACAAGATGTGAAGATATCCATGCGGGACAAAGGCAAACAGTTAGAAGCTCTGAACGCCCTTTGCTTTATCGCACGCATGCCTTAAAGCATGGTTGAGGAGCAACGTGAATGGCAGTTGTTATAAAACCAAAGATAAGTTTAAAAAAAAAAAAAAGTACTTTATAGACAATGTGCTAAATTTACCTCCATCATGGACAGTGGCTGTGAATGACAAGCACGTACAGGTCCACCCAGAGAATCTGATGGAGGAGAAGATCTAGCAGGAAATTCAGAACGATGAGATAGCGAGGAATGACAGCGATGAACACTAGAATCTAAAAGTTCCTCTTCCCCTCCAATTCCATTGGATTCCTTCGTCGGATTGTCCGCAGACAGAAAACCAGATTGCACAGCAGGCATCTCATTTCTTGATGTGATGGCAGGTTCAGACACTTCCATGCACCTTCCTCCTGGCCCTGGGGTGGCTAAAGGTGATTTTAATCTTTCATACTTGGAAGGAGATACAGTGGAAATTTGTGGAACAAATGCCTTTCGATAGAGTGACAGAAGATATTGTTCCAAATATACAACTTCCAACTCCAACACTGCAATTTCTTTAATTAGTTCCGTTGCCGGCTGGAAGTGTCACAAGCAAAAAGAAAAAAGGAATTAAAATGTAGCCACCAACGCTTTTATGTCATCAAACAAACATAGGTTGTTAAAACATCAAAAGTAGTAAAAATGAAAGCGGCA
Source organism: Trichilia minutiflora (assembly GCA_035590515.1). Classification (NCBI taxonomy): domain Eukaryota; kingdom Viridiplantae; phylum Streptophyta; class Magnoliopsida; order Sapindales; family Meliaceae; genus Trichilia; species Trichilia minutiflora. The sequence continues at coordinate 5,325 of JAVXUL010021327.1, forward strand.
ACCATCCAGATTATCCCTACTACATGTCTAGGTGTTGTAAAATTTATAATTTTAATATAAACATAACAAAACGAAATTGCAACCTTTTCATTGGGTAGGAAATGATTTGATGTTACCAGTAATTAAAGCATGAAGACAGGTTTTTGAGCCCTGACCTGTTTCAGATCCACAAAGTTTTACCACTAAGGCTTGAATAGATAAATGTGGTTCTACTACCTAGACTGGGCTCTTCTAGAGAAAATGTATCCACAATTATTGTAGCACAGAAATCGTATTAGAAGCTATCCCTAATTATTTGTAAAAAAATGAAGGAAAACAGGAGATACTTTGCATATTGCCATATTATTTGTATCACCATGGGTAGACGTCTTATAACCCAGGGCTTTTTCCAAGGCATGGCGGACCTCAAATTGGTCTTGTAATCTTTTTTCAAGCTGTAGAATCTGCAAACAAGATATGGAAAAACATAATCAATAAAAATATTCATCTCTTATCCTAAAAACAACACAAGTTGAAGCTGAGCAATGACAAAGTAGGATAAATTCCGTATGAATCTTTCAAACATGGTAATAAGGATGCAAGTGTAGTTTCACACCTCTTGCTTTAAACAATCTTGTCCTTCTGTCTTTGGTGAACGTTTCTCCTTGATTTTAGCAGAGTCCATGTCCCCATTATCCTGTACCAAACCATAACCACTAATAAGACATTTGGCAATTGAATCAGAATTATTTGCAAAGGAGATTAATTTATGATTAGTCTTATTTAGTGAACTACCATGCATTTGATTAGGGTTACTCAAGCCAGCTCATGAAAGCCTTATATCTAAATTTCTTGGGATATGCCATGTCTATCCTTTTAGATAGTCACCTTCCTCTAGTTTTTAAAGAGAAGGTGATTAGAATAGAAGTCATAAACTTATAATTCACATCTTGACTCACCTACTCTAAACTATGATTTGTATAGAAAGGGAAAAAAAAAAAATCCTATCTGGTAAAGAAGAAATGGATTACAATGAGATCATTCTGGTAACGTTCTGACTGGCTATGTGCTCAAGGTCTTTTTGAAAGATAAACTAGAAAAAAGAAAAAGAAAAATGAAAAAGAGAATAAGGTAATCAAACGAACATTATGTTAATCAGATTATCAAGCTGTAAATCAAATAACCTTCTTTCGAAAATATAACTCTTTAATTTATTAAAGCAAAAAGGGGAAAAGGAATTATCTTACGACCTTTGTACAACGTGATGCTTCCTGGGAACTGCTTAAGCTATCTTCCTCAACTCTTTTCTTATCTGGAAAGCTACTATGGCAGAATAACAAACACAAAGATTGAATCGATGTAATTTGGCGAATACTGGATTTGAAGACTACAATTGCAATTCCTGATCATTTTCATAAATCTTTTATACTAACCAAAGCCATAACAGTTATCTACCACTTTATGCGAAAGAAGAAAACCTTTGGTGTTTACAATTACCTTTTGCCACTAAGACTGGTCCATTTAGCTTTTAATATGACAAACGGAGAGAAAACTTTTGATAATTCAGCAACATGTAAAGCAGAGAACAATAAGATTTATGCACGAAAACTCACATTCAACCATTTTCATGACATAAATCAATCACTTGTTGCTCTTTTTTTAAACTCTAAATATGATCTGGATCAGAAACCGTTTGTGGTTGCCAGAAAACATGCTAAGCAAAACAAATGTAGAGTAGGAAAAAGGGGAATTTTTTAGAAAGAAATCAATAAACTAAAAGCAGAGAACACAAATTTTTATGTCCAGGCTCATAATCAACAATTTCCATGATTTAAAAACATTACGCATTCATCCTCTTTCTTGAAGCTAGAAATTTGATGTGGACCACAAACCCTTTATGTGTGGCAAGAACTTGGTAAATGAAGCCCAAAACAATAGTGCTAAATAGATTTTTGGTCACATACTGTCATAGTTGTTACATGTAAACCAAATAATAGAGTAGCTGAAGTTTCTATCTAACCAGATGACCCACTCCGAATCTTTCCAGATACAGAAAACCATCGAGTAAACATGTCCCAAAAACGGAACAAGAATAACTGCAGTCTAAGAAAAGAATAAGCAGCTACCTCTTTGAACGCTTGTGTCGAGGTGTAATTCTCAGTCCCAGCATTTTATTGTCTGAACTCCCTTCAAACCATACCTCTAACAACCATCTCATACGAAGACGACTCTCCACTTACCATTTACTCTAAAACAAAATCAGTTTCAACCAATGTGAGGTTTTGGAGAGAGAAACAAGTTTGCTAACCCAGAAGACGAAACGGGTTCACAGAGAACACTAATTGGACTCCAAAAACTTCACTTGTCTTGTAGCTTTTAAGCGAACAAGTAAGAGCCCAGATGGTAATGAGCTGCTGCTAACATAAGAGTCTGAACATAGCAGAATAGTTGCATAAAACCTACCAAATACGGCTATAAAAAATGTTTTCTGGCTTTTGACCAGTGAGAGCCTTCTCTTTGAAATGAACCTCTATAAATCTGTTAGCTTTTTTAACGAGGAGCGTCTTTACGGATTAAAAGGAGCCATACCAGGGCTTTATGACATTGTTCATGTCCGAAATTTTTTTGAGAAAAACTCTAACTACCATATAATTTTTTTTTTTAATTATTAGCGCATTAGATAAGGACTATCTTATATAATAAAATCATTGCAATAACGGTATTCTAACTGTTTCAAAATACAAGAATAAGATTAGGAGTAATACCAACTTCTCAACGTAAAAACTATAATATTTAAATCAGAATTAGAATCGTAAAGAAGATGTAATTTAAAATATTACTTATGCAAAGTAAGTGTGTTTCTGTTTTTAGTTTCTAACTCCCCATATGTTAGAATAGTATTTGTATTTATAATAGTTGATGATGCACTTTTCAAGCCATCACATGTATGAGTTATTGGAGAATAAGAATAATTGAGTTTTGCTAGAAGGACTTTTACACTACCATTAGATAATATGACTGTGTAATCATCACCTACTGGCATAATGTCATGGTAGCTCGAGCATGTCTCGAGTCTAAGATTATGACACCTAATATATTCATTGTTCAAGTGGTGGTTTATATGGTATAAAACCTCAAATATGATGTGACAGTATATAATAACTTGAGTAAGGGTGGCTATTTGCGGAATAAATTGAATTTGGTCAAAATTTCAATTTAATTCATATATTGCAGACTCTGTTTAAGGCAATTCAATCTAATCCATATGTATGTCATAATCTTATTCAATTTAAACCATTCGAAGTCGATTGAATTAGTAGGTTGAGCTTTGAGCTTATATATCTCAAAATTGAAGTCTAAATATGTGAGTAGTTTAAATTGTTAGGTTCAAATATGCATTAAAAGATATTAAATAATATTATTATAGTTTTAAATTTAAAATAAATGATATAAGTTAGTAATATAATAAAAGTAAAATAATAAATAATATCATAATTTTTATATATTTATGAAAAAATACTTTCGCTAGAAGTTATATGACAAAGAAAGAATATAGAAAATTGGTTGAAATGACAAATCTACCTTTAAAAAATATGATCCAAAGAATAAAGAGATAATTTATCATACAGATAAATTAATTAATTTATAATATATTTAATATTTTTATATTAAAATAATTATATTAACTCTTACTATTAAATTTTTCGTGTTGCAATTATTACTTAGCTATTTTTTATTTTTTTCATAAATATCAATAAAAAATTAATTGAAAAATAAAATAAAAAACATAGAAGTAATACGAGAAAATAATATTTTTTATATTTATATGAAAAATAATTCATAACATTAAAATTAATTATATTTGATCAAGATTAGCACGTTGATAAATTAAATTTATTCAATCTGCAATCTAATTCGTAAATAACAAATTATAAAATTTCAATCCATAAGATAATCTATAAATTTTTTAAATCAATTAAACTATATAAATTAGCATATTGAATGGAATAAAATTTGCTCACTTCTAACTTAGGGTTATTGTTCAATCCTCTCTCATCACCCTTATTTTTTGTCAGGGTTGATATGATCGTCAAGATCATACATTCTGTTGATTATTTGCCTCAGCTTCTGTAAATTAATGTCCACGTTTGATTTGAAGAAGTCAAATTGCTTCAACTAGATTTTAGGAATTTGTTGCTTATAGAAGTTATGGCTATCAATTAGAATTCATCTCCTTTATTTTAGCAAATATTTATGCCCGTTAGTTATATTTTATTTTTGTATTTAAGCACATTTGGTTTTAATGAGAAATTATTCCTTCGCTTCAACATAAAAAAATCTTTTCTGCTTTTCATATATTCTTATATAACCTCTGTTTAAAAACCAATAAATTGGTATCAGAGCTTGATTTTGTCTTGAGGGACTTGTAAGATTGAGTGATACAAACACAAACTTTTAGAATGGAAGCCGATTCACAATCATCTTTTGGGCATGTTCATCCACCAGTTTTTGATGGACAAAATTATCATACATGGGCTATTAGAATGACAGTCTATCTCGAAGCATTGGATCTTTGGGAGGCAGTAGAAGAAGATTATGATGTTCCAGAACTGTCAGCCAATCCAACGGTTGAACAAATGAAGATTCATAAGAAAAAAAAGACAAGAAAATCAAAAGCGAAAGCATATCTTTTCTCTACTGTTTCAAGCACTATATTTACCAGGCTCATGAACCTTAAAACAGCTAAAGAAATATAAGACTACCTCAAGAATGAGTATCAAGAAAATGAAAAAACCAAGAACATGCAAGTGCTCAACTTGATCAGAGAGTTCGAGATGATGAAGATGAAGGAGTCTGAAACGATTAAAGATTACTCTGATAAGCTGATGAGCATCGTTAACAAAGTGAGGCTACTAGGTAAGGACTTCTCTGATGAAAGAATTGTTCAAAAAATTCTGGTCACTTTGCCAGAAAAATATGAATCTAAAATTTCTTCATTAGAGGAGTCAAAAGATCTATCAAGCATTTCTTTGGCAGAACTATTAAATGCCTTGCAGGCACAGGAGCAAAGGAGATTGATGAGACAAGAAGGAGCTGTCGAAGGTGCTTTTCAAGCAAAAATGCAAAATCACAGAAGTGGAAAATACAAGGAAAAGAACGAGAAACACAACAACAAATCAGAAAATACGCTAAGCAGCAACAACAATGATGAAAGTTTTCCCCCTTGTCCTTACTGTAAAAAGACAAATCATTCACAAAGAAGATGTTGGTGGAGACCTGATGTCAGGTGTCGAAAGTGTAACCAATTGGGTCACATAGAGAAAATATGCAAAGGAAAAATGCATCAAGAAGAACAACAAGCACAAGCTGTTGAACATCAACAGGAGGAGCAGCTCTTTGTAGCAACTTGTTTTGCTAGCAGCCATTCCAGCGAAAATTGGCTTATCGACAGTGGCTGTACGAACCATATGACGTATGACGAAGGTCTTTTCAAAGAGCTTGACAGGTGAAAAATTTCCAAAGTTAAGATTGGAAATGGTGATTACATTTCAGTCAAAGAAAGAGGAACTATAACCATTACGAGTCTCTCAGATACCAAATTTATTTCTAATGTATTATATGTACCTAACAATGACCAAAATCTCCTGAGTGCTAGATATTAATGGGAAAAAGATTTTCAGTCATTTTCAAAAATAACACTTGCATGATCAGAGATATAGGAGGCATGGAAGTGTTCACAATAAAAATGAGAGACAAGAGCTTCTCTATTGATTTAATGGAGGATAAGCAGATTGCTTATGTGTGTACTGAAAGTCAAACTAAGTTATGGCATAGAAGAATGGGACACTTTCATTATACTGCTTTTTTTTCATATACAAAAGAAGAAGTTAACACAAGGAATGCCACTAATGGATGATAAAGTTCCAGATTACATTACTTGCCAATATAGAAAGCTAACAAAGCTTTCTTTTCTCAAAGGAGAAGCACAGAGAGCCAGTAAAAAACTTCAGTTAATCCACACCAATGTTGGAGGACCCATGAGAACTGAATCACTTAATAAGAGCAGGTATTACATTGCTTTTATTAATAGAATGACTAGAATGTGTTGGATTTCCTTTATGAGGTTTAAATCTAATGTTGCTAACGTCTTCTGAAAGTATAAGATCTGGATAGAGAATCAAAGTGGATACAAAATTCAAGTAGTCAGGTCAAATAATGGCACCGAATATAATTCAGACAAATTTAACAAGTTTTGTGAAGATGCAGAAATAGAGCATCAGTTGACTGTGAGATACACTCCTCAGCAAAATGGAGTGAGTGAAAGGAAAAATAGGACGATCATGGAAATGGCAAGATGTTTGTTACTTGAGAAAGAGCTTCCAAAGAAATTTTGGGCAGAGGCTACACATACAGCGGTTTTTTTGTTGAACAGGCTGCCAACTAAAGCACTTGACAATAAAACTCCCTATGAAGCTTGGTATGATTTTAAACCTTCTTTGGAGAATATCAAAGTATTTGGGTGCTTGTGTTTCACCTTAATGCCTCAGGTGAACAGAGATAAACTTGATA
>JAVXUL010021338.1:0-11873 GCA_035590515.1 Trichilia minutiflora
GGAATCTCCGATCAAAGGGTATATTTGGGTTCTGGTGTTGATTCTCAGTTCATAGGAACTGGAATGGCGAAGTTTCGTGGAGAAACGAAGAAGATCAGTTGTTGGTGTGTGAGAGAGTGTGGTTCAGTCAAAAATGGAGAGAGAGAAAGCAAAATTGAAGAATGGGGAAGACGATCCCCTTGTCCAACGTATAAAGGCTGTAAAATCCCCAAAGGTGTCGATACCTTTCAAAAACGTATCGATATCTTGACATTTTTCCTGCAACGTATCGATACGTTGCCCCAACGTATCGATACCTTTGGTCCAGAACACTGTTTATAAGCCTGCAGGGTTTACCCGAAGCCATATATTCCTTGAGCATGGAGATACCTAGGGCAGAATTTGCCCAGGACCGTGTATTCTCTGAGTAGGGAAATACCTAAGGTAGGGTGTATCTGAGACAGAGCTACGTAAGATTACCCCTGATCACCTATATGCGCCTTGCTAACAGGATATCCACGTGTCACCCTTACATTTTTCCCTCAAACATTAGTATTATAAATAATAATAATAATTAATATTAATAGTTTGATTTATTCAAACCAAGAATGCAATAAATATCAATTATTATTACATATAATAATAATAATAATTAATGACTACAAGTTAGACAAATTCAAACTTATAAAATATGAAACAATTTTAATAAATATCCGTATATATTAATTAATGTAATATATATAGGAAATGATTTTGACGCTTGTCATTAAATAATTTTTTCATTTAAATAAGGATATAATTTAATTAAATAATATTTATTTAATAATTAATAAATAAATTAATTTTACTTATTAATCAATGAATTGTAAATCTTTTTTTTGGTAATCAAGGTATCCGGACCAACTTATGCGTACATCGACTAATCTTCGGGGGGAGTTAGTGCAACATCCCATTTTTACAGTCCCCCATTTAAATCGCAGACACACCTAAGAGAATCGACCCCAAAACCATACGCCTAACCACACAGTCCCAAATTTACCCCTGCTAACTGGGCTACCCACGGGTGGGTTATATAAATCTTCTTTTATCGTTTATATATCCCTAAATCATATTTACGGTATTCTAAAAATTACCAAAATAATTTTTGATTTACAGGTGCTAATGCGTCATTATCGGGAGATTTTATTTTTTATATTAAAGAATAAAATGCTTATCGATCAATATATCGAAGAAATTTAGTTTTCATCAATATAAAATATTATTAATTAATTTAATGATATTTATTTTACCTATCGTTATCTATTGGTTATAATATGTGATCTATTGGGTTCACCGTGAACTAGACATGAGCTGATACGAATCTTTTCGTATCACTTCGGTGTAACTCTTTATAGGTGAAGTTCTCATTGATCATGAGTGACCTCTAGCAAGATATCATGACTCCTAAAATATAGAGAATATTATTCTAAATAAAATATAGTCATACTTCCATATAGTAAAGTCCCTTTACTATTAACTCTCAATCGGGTGCAGGTCATGAAATTGTCATACCTTGAAATCAATTATAAGATCAGAAAATCAATCATAAACAAGATCCGTGTATCCGAAAACTCATTTTTAAAAATCGTTTACTCTGATCAAATATTTTTGATCATCATATATGATATTCTTGCCTAGAATCTTAAGCTCAAATATCCAAATCAACAGATTTATATTAAACATTACTTATTTTTATACAAAAAGAAGACATTTTTATTAAGTTTCTTTCACCAAACGTGGTCAACCTAGTGTTATATATACAAGTAAATGATATGTCTTACTGTAGATAGTAACCATGATATCTTAGGTCAAAGGACTAGTGGTACGACTGTGTGATAATTCATTAACTACAGATAATCGCTCAAGTGATTCATCACGTTTAGTCATGTTCAATCATATATTATCAAACATAATACTCATGCTTATACTTTTGTGACATGAGATTTGTCACTTAACTATTAGTATCCAATACTAATCATTGACATCAATAAAATATGTCAATCATACAATGTCATCGTCGCTAGTACATTACTTCAATCGAGAACTTATTTGGATGTATTTAAATCATGAACTTTATTCTTATATCCACAATACTTTGTAAATAGAATCTTAACACCTAATATATCACAGAATATCATTTCGTATTATTACAATAATCTATAAAACACAATTGAAGAAATACAAAATGATAATAAAATATTATTTATAATTAATCATAAATAGTTTACAATTAACAACTAATATATATTACTATACATAATATTTCTGACCTTTGTGACATGATTAGATTTAGGACATATCTCCAACAAGTTGCGACAAGTTGCTTTGAGGCTATGGATCCTGACAAAAAGAAACATAATGGTTAGTCGACTATATATAGGATTGATATGATGAAAAAGATTAGCTATTTACCCTTAACGTAATTAGTTTTTTGAAGGTTTATGAAATTTTTACTCGTGCACGTCTTGACAAGACTCAATGTTACTAAACTTATCTCCGAGAGCCTGAGACCTCGTAATTTTAATTTTTTTTAGGTTAAAAGAGTTCAACCTTAACTCGTCCTATCAGATTATGGCCTTTCCAAAAATTCTAGGGATAGGATATCAAGCTTGGAGTTCTAATTTTCACTAATAAAGAATTATTTATTTTTTCAATCCTTATTATATATGGGATTCCCTCTAATCAGATTAGTTTTCCTAGGTCGAACCTTGAAGAGGCAATCTAACTCCTAAGTGGAAGGGCTCCTTATTAAAGACTATTTCACCATCGAGAGGATAACTTGATCTTTCATTGACCTTAGGGGCTCTGAGGTATATGGACACGAAGATGTTAAAATAAGTAGTATACGCCTCTAAATTTGACCTTATGACCCAAGAGACAAACCAATCTTGCTCATCTAGGGACTTGACCTCTAAAAATAGAGTTGGATTAGCGATCAATACCAATCGTGTACTAAGTTGTCTCCCCAAAAAATAGTCTCGGGGACATTAGAATTGGATGTAGAAGATGTTTTTGACTAAGAAACAACGAAAAACTAAGATGTTTTTGAGATCATCAACAACTTAGATATGTGCGTGTGTGTAAATTATACTACAGTCTTGTACCTGAGACTAGATTAAGACCTTAATTTTCTCACATTATTATATTTACATTACTTCCTAATGTCTCTTATATCCATATCAACACTGAGTTTCTCCTACGCTACTGGTATTAGGTTATCAAAAATCTACTGTATATATCTTTGTTCTTATTTTCAGTAATATTTTACTATACATGTTATAATAAAACAAAAATTTAATTAGCCATCTAGAGAAAGAAACATACTAGTAATAAAAGTATGCTGTTGAGAGCTTAAAGACATTGTGAGTGCAAGAAACTTCTAGAACTCTAAAGATTGCTAGGAATGTCAGAGTGTTCGTAGAAAATAGGGAAGGAAAAAAGAACTGAGAGAAAAAAAGAATGATATTTATGGAGGCAAAGTAAGAAGAGACAATTGGTTCAGTAAATCCTAACCGTTTATTCATCTAATGGCCAAGAATATGCCAAGTCAACCAAAGCATCCTAAAACGCCAAGGGTTTAATAGTTTGAATTTTGAAAAAGGGTAAAGCCCACCAGAATGATGAGAACGAATGAATTAAACCCTAGGAAAATAAGCCACCCTGTAGGACAAACCAATGGGAAACTAACACATAAGGTAATAATAATTAAAACGACGGCAGCATACAAAATGGTGACTATCAATATGAAGGTAGCTAAGAGAAAGCCATAAGTTTTTAATTAAAATATTCCTTTTTTAATTATAAATTAGGAGGCCTAATGGTACAATAATTTCCCATAACCCAAGCTTAACATTTAGTTTATACCTATTATCCTAATCCATTATACAGCCAAATTTTGAGACCTTCAAAAGGGATATATGGACAGAGGTCCATTGGTCTATGTGACTTCTGAGGCCTCGGGTATTGAAGAAATTCCTCAAGGTTCCCTATAGTAATCATTAGTCCAAGATCTTGAGGTGCTTCTACAATCTGGGACCATTTTAATATCTCAGAGATTGAAAACGTCCTACGTAAACCCTTAAAAACCTCAACTAAATATTGAAGCTCCGAGACCATCTAACGACAGTAATTTCAACCCCACGACTAGTTATAGGCGGTCATTTACATGTGTAACGAGGGCCATCATCATGAAAAATAATTTTTTGTGATTCGCGAGACAAATTTTTAGTAAAAATCAATGAGAATGAGATATGTGTCGGCGGTTAAAAATACAAATGATAAAAAGGCAATAAATCCAAAAAAAAAAAAGTAACAGAGTGACAACTTTTGAGTATAAAAATATTTTCTTATTCTCAAATTATTGAATACTCAGATTCTCTCTTTCTTGCTCTCTCCATTATTCTCTAATTTTTACACTAAGAAAAACTTATACTAATTTAAATATTAGAAGATTTTCGCTTCTCCTAATAATTTTTATGTGATTTGATATTAGATTCACCAAGAGTAAAAGGAAAAAAGCTCTCTTCAATAACTCATATTCTTAAATTTTTTAAAGCAAATAGGTATTTTTTTTCTCTATTCAGTGCTAACTCTGATAATTCTTAGCACTCTGATAATTCTTGTATCCTTGTTTAAGTGAATAGACACTCCAACAAGTTGAACCACAAAATCATTATGTTTTCACTCTTGAGTTTTGATCTATATATCTCCTAACATTTAAACTAGTTTGGTCAGTCTAAAATTTTCTCGGTTCATGAAATTACATAATTTCAATTTTTCTTTAATTACTATTGCAATAATGTTATTGGTCAAAAGGCATCCTTAAATACCAGTGAATAGACAATGGACTTTAGTTTAAATGTCCTCCAGAAGCGTACACTGATTAACAAATGCAATGCAAAAAAATCCATCTATACCATTGTCGGTGAGAATTATTTTCTTTTTCACTGTGGTGTCACTTAGGTTACAACCTCTGTTATTGGTATGCAAACTCAAAGATCAAATTATTCCCTGTTGTAAACAATTGTTGATACTCTTAAAATGATTTTGAGTAAAAAACTTGAAAAATATAAAAGACTGGTACTGAAACAAGTTTTGTGTTGTTAGGCAGTGATCTTGCAGCCACTTGGAGACAAAGGAATTGCAATAATTGGTGGAGATTCATGGTTATGGTATACATTATGCCCAAGTATTTATTCTCTTTTTTGGAACCGGCAAGATCTTGTTTTCCTGTCTTAGGAGCTTGGATTGGATCCATAAGATTTGAACAAGCATTTTTTGGGGGTTATTTTTGGTTGAAATGCTGCAGCTATTGTCCATAGCACTAGTTGATTTCTAGTCGCTGCATATTTTAGGCGATATCACTCAAAAGCTGAGCTCTGCATTTTTTACTACCTAAGGCACATTTTGATTTTAATGTGTTTTATTTTCTTGTTTGAAAGAATGCTCCGTTTAGCCTTTTTTTCTTTTTAAATATAATGTCAATCCTCATGGCCTAGTAGATTACATGTGATCAACTTTCTTGTGATGACCTGTCTTCTTTTTCTGTGATGCATTAGATCTATAACTAACTGTTTTGGGTGGGTGAATCATTAATGAGGTTTCTCTTGTTATTGTTGATCAACCAATTGGCATAATTAATTGAGGATAGAATCAATTTCTTTTTTGTAATTATTAGTAAATAGATAATTGCTTTTCTTTATCTTTCTCTCTTCTTTTTTCCCTATTTTTATTTTTTTATCTTCTACTTTCGGTCTTGGATTGCTTTTATTGGAGGGAAGCTGGATGCCACACTCACAAAATACTCAAATATAATTTCCTTCCATGGTGCAAGATGGTATTTGAAATTGATCAGTATAAAATTAAGTCAGGTCATGTGTGTACAAAATTTGTTGTAACCTTTGTCATTGGTATATTTCATTCTCTTGCATGCATCTCAGACGTGATATTCTTGATGTTCAGTTCAAAATTATCTTCCATCCTTTCGACCTTTTTATTCTGGTTGTTGGATCCAATAACGAATAATATCTCTGAAAGAGTCATCAGAAATTATCCTTTTGTTTTCTTCCGAAATGCTTTTGATATGCTATGTCATGGTATCTCATGGTTTATCTTACTACTACTCTATATAATGCAATCAAGCTCTTATATGCTAATCTCATCCAGTATGCATATTTTCTGACCCATTAGTTTGGTAATGTAGCTTTCAAGTCATCTTTCATGAGTGATCTGATATTGCAACTAAGGTTCTCTCACTAGATTTTAAATTTTTTGCTTTTTATTACCCCCTATCAAGGCTTCTCAAGCAGCTTGTTCCTTCAATCAGAGGTGACAGGATATAAAGATCAACATCATTTATAGTGCCTGGCAATTCTACTGCTGTACCTGATCTTTAGTTTTGTAATTGCGGTTAAATATTTTATTTCATTGGTAGTTTTTCATGCAGCAAATACATTCTTGTAGAATTCTTGTAATCCAAGGCACTTTCATTTCTGACAATAACTTGTGATAATATGTTTTCTCAAGGAGAAGAATGTTTTTGATATGATTCTAAGTGTATCCTTGCTCTGTTAAGAACATCTAAAACATATTTTGGTTTCTTATATTCAGTATCCGTTATAGGTTAATATCTAGATGTCATGTGCATGATCGGTTAGAGAACTTGCAACGTAAGGAGGGGCATCTGATTTTATTTGCAGGTATGAGAAGTGTATGTATGTTTTTGTTTGTGACTTGCATTTTAAAAATTATATACATCGAGCTTTGCTGCATTTTAACTTGCTAAACCTGCTGTCTTTCGGTTTCCTTGGGTTCTCTAAACAAATCCGTTGTAAAATATGCAGAAACTTATTGAAGTCCGGATGTAATCCTAGTTTTGTCAATGTCATCTTCAGTATATTTTACACAAACCAGACAGAAAAAAGGCATGAAGTAGTAAACCTTTGAATAAGCATAACATTAAATGTAAGAAAAAAAAATCATTTGTAGCTGTCGCAGATTTACAACTGTAAGACATCTGTACTCAAGTACATCTATGCCTAGAGAAGCCAAAATATAAGATACAAATGTTTACACAAAAAAATTGAAAGAATGAATAGCTGCTCATCTGATTGCTCAGTTGTACATGTGCACTAAACTGTCAGCTCCCCAATTGAATTTAACTTTCCCAGGGCAGTGATCCAGTCGCAGGATCAGCAAAGTTAGCCAAAACGAAGTCCCTGAGACCAGTATCCCAGACCTCACAGAACTGCAATCGCCAATTTGGTGGTTCAATTGCCTCGGTCCCCAACCCAGGTGCCCTGTCCTTTGATCCTGTGTTTTGATTCTCTTGCCAGTCAACCACATAGGTAGCAACTCTTCTAAAAAACTTGGCTCTGAAAGTTTCCCACACCTGATATTTGTAGTGGTTTATTACAGCAATGCTTTCAGGCATATTCAGGTATCTATATCCCTCCTTCAGCCGGAAATGGTGCACTACATTGAGCAGCGTAGTGTTAAGCAAAGCCGGGCGCACGATAGACTTGTGACGTTCAGGGCTTTGAAGCCGGCAAGTGTAACCCACAGTCACCCCTTCCACTGGATGTGAACTCAACCCAGATGGTCCAAAGCTATGACAAGTTGTTCTAATCTCTGCAACTGTCTTTGAAGACGAGAAATTAGCAACCAGGGATCGCAGAGAGTTTTCACCGGGAAGACCACGTCCGTGGTCACGAGAGAAGTAGAAGAACTCATCGACATCGAAGAATCCTACCCACTTACACTCACTTCTTGCTTTTAGTGCACAATGTGAAAAACCTGCCTCTTGGGTTTTAATCCAAGGCCAATTGTGCCTACTAACATTGTAGTTCTCCAAGTTCAGCACTTCAATTACTTCTTGAATCCCATCATCACTATTATTATCGTATATGAACCAGCGTTCAACTCCAAGCCAGGCATGATACATAATCCATTCTCTTATTGAAGACGCCTGGTTCCACAGCATTGTACACGCACAGAGCTCATATTTACCCTTATTTCTCCTCCGTTCATAGGACCTGGAATTGTAAATTCTAGCCACTGAAGGCATAGGCACATAATCTGTATACAGTCTTCGAGTTTTCCCCAGTCCATAGTATCTAGAATTGCGGATTCTAGCCAAAGAAGTAGCAGTCTTATGGTCTCCTTGAGCTCTATCATTAACATTAACAACTGTAACTAGAATTCCCCGAACTCTTGCTAGATTTTTTCTTATACTACGTGGCAATAAACAACTAACAACTTCTTGTGCAGCAGCAACTGCTTCTGTTACGAATGCAAATCCTTGATCTTTCTCCCAATTCCCCAAACCAAACTGGCATCGGAAAAGAGTATGGTCGGATACTCTATGCGGACGAAGGTTCAATCCTTTGACAAACACAACTGCTGTATTCCCATCTAATACGGCTGCGTAAGCCATTTTCTCCCAAGAATGAACCGTCTGATTGTTCATCAGAAACCCATCGTGTTCAACAGCATCCCCACGCCGCCTCAAATCAACAATGGCCGAGTAATTCGCAGGAGGAAGTGGACATCTTGCAATCCATCGAAACTCATCGTATTCATCAACAGATAACACAGGATTTCTTTTAATATCCACCGCTTCAGTTCGATTATCCGAGGTATTCAAAATTTTGTAGTAAACACAATCCAAAGTTCCCGTTTTGTCCACCTTCTTTGAGACCATCAGCAACAAATGGTCAGGAAACGAGACTCTCCCCTCTATTGTTAGAGGCAAAGACTTGAATCTCCGCTTAAAAGAATCTTGAATGGAATTGCTCGACAAGAGCGAGAGACGAGATGCATTCAAAACCGGCTTAATCGACACAGTCCGAATAGGTAACCGATCTAAAGACAGGAACAACAAAAATACAAGGAAAGACAAGAACAAGATTAAAGACCTTGCAGACAAGTACTGGGCGCGTGAGTATGGTTTGGACATGCGCTTGCGCTTGCGCCTCTGCTCAGAATCCATATTTTGTTATCTTCCTTTCCTGGTCCTGGACTTTCGAGTTTCAGTTCGGTTTCCCAAATGAAAGAACGGAAACACAAATAACAAGATGGGATTTGGATTGTGTTAGATCTTGGGGAGGTTTGTGTAAGGATTTAGAAAGGAAACGTGCAGATCTGGTACCGACAGCGTTTTATGAGTTCAAAGAACCTTATTGGGTGAATAATTATCCTTTTTTATTTTTCTATTTGGTCTGGAATTAAGGAAGTTGGGAGGTAAAACACTAAGCGCCTTTATGTCAGCCGTCAATGAGGGCATACCACACCAGTGAACATAGCGTTATCTACCGCTGCTGCTGATTATTATCTGTAATTAATAAAATATTATTAATTATTTAACATAAAGCTAATAATGAATCGTAGTAGAGGTAAGTTGAGCGTAGAGCGTAGTGTATTCTTCAAAAAGAGAAATGCTGAATTCATTCAAATGATTTCGAAATTATAATTTATACATAAAAGACAGAGTGATATTCACGTTGCGTGAGAGAGACATTTGGAATGATTAATTATCCTGAGTTGGGGTAATGGAAAAGCCTACGTTCCAGATTGGCTGCTTTCTTTCGGTTTCGGCAAACATAAAAAAATAAATGAATAAATAAATAAACATTAAGATGCCATTTGTAAAGATTAAAGACATCCTTTATCTCTTAAAATAGATTAACAGAAATCTTGGAATGGGAATGTCCAGACAACTTTGATTTTGCCCCTGTACTCTTGACCGAGCTTATGCACCTTTTTTTTTTTTCTAATAAAAATTTCATGATTTTAATTCTATTTAAGCGATTTTCTTTTTTATGATCTTATTTAAGTGATTAGTAATAAAGGATTTATATGAAATAAACTATGACAATAATATTAAATATACAAATTTTATTCATGTTGATTAATATGGTGGTGTTATATTTTTATTATATATTTTATTAATTAAAAATATAAAATATATTTTTATAATATATTAATATAATAATATTATTATAATAATTTGTATGGATTTATATTGTAAATTTATATATTTTTACTTTTAATTTATATGTTGATATAATTCTTGAATTTACCCATTTCACGAAAAAAAAATTTTTGATGTATTGTTTTTTTGGTCATTTACATGGACAGAGAAAAGTAAAAGCAAGAAGTTATTTCCTCGAAGACTCACCTCATTGTTTTTAATTGAATACATTTCTTCTCTCTCAATAAGGTCTCGATTCTTAACTTGCATACGAAGATAAAAGAAAATTGTGATATGAAATCTAAAGGCACTATGGTATATATTATGATTATGATTTTAATTTATAATTGTTGTCAAATAAAATAATTTACTGTATATAACTGTAACAAATATTTTACTTGTTTTATTTCAAAATTGCATGTTAATTAATTCGGACTTCATTTGGTATGCTAATATTATAATCTTCAAATTATAATTATTATAAAATAAAATTTTTTAATATTAAATAATGCTATAAATTTTATTAAAAAATTATTGTTATTAAATATTATTTTACTTTTTTATTTTTAATATATAATAAAACCATAATTCTATCAAATATAATACGAAATAAAAATGATAAAAACGTGTAATTGTAATAAAAGATATTTTCCTATGCTCCTTCAGCTGAGGAAAAGATTAACTTGTTCTTTTTAACTTATTATATAGAATTCTAACTATTATCTTGAAAACACAATCTCTCTAGGAATGATACGGTGATAGAGCTGAATCTGTGAACCTTAAGGTTTTAAATTCGATTTTTACCCAAAGATTCTTTTTACGAAGTATTTAGGAGATCAAATTGTAGGTTTTATTTAAAGTGTCCCTTAGATAAACGATGACAGACCAGTTCGATTGGTACCTATACTCAGTTCGATATATTAGGATTTCCTACGTATACAAAAAAAAAATCCCATAAACACATTAAATTCTATTCGGTATAAAGTTCTCTCATCAAGTTCAAGTGTGCACATTTTCACGTCTTTTAGGTCAAATCCAGTGAGCCTTCTTTACTTTAAGAGATGAGATGTTTCGGGATAAGCTTGATTACATTTGGTTTTGTATTTTAGCTATATGATAATTGAGGCAGGAGGATAACATTTTAGCTATACGGTAATTCTGAACTCAAACTTAAAATCTGAATATCAAATTCAAAACTCTTATACTAATAAGTTATATTTTTTTACATACATTTTTTCAAAGTTTGGGATAATTTGTGAGTTTTATCCGATTCAATATCGTATCCCTGATCGAGTTTCAAACTGAGTTATAATATTATTACCCAATTTTAAGTATGAACATCGTTGAATTATAATTTTTTATGAATTCAATATATATTTATAAGGATGTAATATTTATCAACTATTTATTAAATTTGTTATTGCAAATTAAAAACAAATAAATCTGTTGGTGTGTATAATATAAAGAGTGTTTAAATAGTAAAATTCAAAATCCTACTTGAAAAAGAAAAAACCTTCTTAAATAGTTTATAAGCAACATTCAAACAAAGAAATTCAGTTGGCTAACAAGGTCAATGGGCCGTATTAGAGCTCCATAATCCACTCACATATTCATACGCACATTGTCACGACCCGACCCGTGGGTTTCACCTGTGACAACGCCACAGACCTCCAGGGTGTACCCAATAACATAGGATACAACCTGTAGGCCTGTAAGGCTAACAAAAAATCCTGTTTCACACAAAACATAATCTGGACACTTCCAAAATTTCATCTTCACACCCAAACTTCTAATAGAACAATCAAATAAAAGTCTGTGCGCACATACAAATTTAAAACCATTCATCATCACAAATAAGTCTATGGGACTCCGTCCCTAAAATCAA
>JAVXUL010021349.1:0-11873 GCA_035590515.1 Trichilia minutiflora
TAATAAAAGAAATTGTTCTTTATTTACATACATTAGCTGCTTCCTTTATTTTTCATGCAATGAATGAAGAATATATGTAAATTATCCGGATAATTTTATTTAATTGCTAAATAAATTATCAAAGTGTTCCCTACGTACGTGGTGTTGATTGCGCAACTTTATCATATAGTAAATATACTAGTTGTCGTCTAATAATATTATATGATAATATATGTAGGCTGACAATATGAGTATTGTTATAAGAGCATTAGTTTGGATTTATAATTGATAAACTATTTATCGAATAGGACCGAATAGCGATGAATCACATAGTATATATATAATCAATGATTTACTGATAGATTATAATAGTGTGCGACGTAATCCTTTGACCTGAGACGTCTAGAATTAGACTCTGTATAGATGGGTATATTTCATATGGTGTATACGTGCAGGGCTAATCACGCCTTGTATAAGAAGCCGATTTGGGTATATTTTGTTCATATAGGTGTTCGGTTCATAATCAAGAGGGGATCCGTTGGCTTGACATATTGGGTTGAGATTTCTCGTTACCTCAGTCCATGTCAAGTTCCTAATCGAATTTTGATATGATATCTTGATTATAAGTCTATGCCCACAACATAATATTGATATATGATCAACGATTCGAATGAGAATCGAGATTAGGGTTTTGATAGTCCATGAACCATTATCTCGATCAAAATACGACGACGGAAGGATATTACTCACATGTTACGTGCAATTGATGAAAGGTTTGATGAAGATCCTTCTTCATCGTGACTTGGGGACATAACGCATTGCTAGATACTAATCATAGTCGTTGAGCAACCAAAATGTTCGGAGTCGAATATTCGGCATATGGTCATGGCTGAGTCACAGTGAACCTTCATGGTCTACCAAGATCCTCTAACGCTTCTTCACATGAGAGAGAAATTAAAATATTATCGAGAGAGGGCTAACACCCTCATGATAATATTAGAAAAGGCCAAAACCTATATGTGTAATGGTTATACGTATTTAATATTCTTTAATGTGTTAAAGAGATGATATATTGATATCATAATGTTATTTAATGTAAATAACATGCCAAAATTGATAATAGTGATTATCAAATGTGTTAAAATATGATTTTAAGGCAAAATAATGAAAATGAAATGAAATAGTTTTATTTAGTGCAAAATAACTATTTTACCCCTAATGTGATACATGTGTGTAATTTATTATAAATTACATATTTAAATTTGATAATTTTGATTATCAAACATATTAAAATATGATTTTAATATAAAAAGATAAAATCTAAATTAAAGTGTTTAATTTAGATGAAAATGATCATTTTACCCTTATATGCAAATATGACCAAGGGTATTATGGTAATTATATCATATTTATGTATTTTATGAAAATATATTATATTAATTAATTGGTTAATTAATATGAATATTTATCCATTGTTTTAATTATTAAAATCAAAAGATAAATATAAATAAAATTAATGGTTAATATTGTGACATTTGGCATTTTATCATTTGTCCACATTTATATTAATTTGTCAAATACCCATTGGTCAAGCTGTAATGATGATTGCATCCATGTAAAATAGTTTTGTTTGTATCATATTCTAATCCAATTAAATACTATATTTATTAGATAAATATGTGTTTATTTAATTGGAAATTAAATAAAAAATATATATATTAATATTTTCATTTTCTATTGATTAATTAATTGGAAAAGGAGCAAAAATTCATCTCTCTCTCAAAGACCTCTCATGTTGGCCAAGAAGAAGAAATGGGGATGGTGTCAAGTGGAGAAGGGCTAAGCTTTTAGCTCTTGTCTTTATCTCATCGTCAAGTATCCAAAGTATCTACTTAAAGCCCTAAGGTAATTTTTGTTGTTAACCTATGTTTTCATCAATTTTAACTTAGGGTTTTTTGATGAAAAACTTACATTATTGCATGATTTAGGCCATAGAACCATCAGCTGGATATTAATATTACTATTTTCTTAATGGTTATTCGGGGTATAATCAAATTCTAATTAGTCCAAAAGATCAAGAAAAGATAACCTTGATTTGTCCATATGGTACTTTTGCTTTTAGGCGAATGCCATTCGGATAATGTAATGTTCCAACTACATTTCAAAGGTGTATGATGGCTATTTTCTTAGATTTGATTGAGGTAGTTATGGAAGTGTTCATGGATGACTTCTCGGTGTTTGGGAGCTCGTTTGATCAATTCCTTTATAACCTTGTCATGGTGTTTCAAAGATGTGAGGAGAAAATTTTAGTTCTTAATTGGGAAAAGTACCATTTCATGGTAAAGGAGGGCATTGTTTTAGGATACCGAGTGTTAAGATAGGGAATTAAGGTTGACAAGACCAACATTGCAGCAATTTAACAATTACCCCCACCAGCAAATGTTAGAGGTATCCGAAGTTTCTCAGGCCATACAGGTTTCTATCGAAGGTTTATTAAAGATTTCTCAAAAGTAGTGAAACCCCTCTGTAACTTGTTAGAAAAGGAAGTGACTTTTAAGGTTGATGAAAAGTGTAAGAATGCATTTGAAGCAATTAAGGAAAAGCTTGTTATAGAACCTATAATAGTTACACCGAATTGGTGTGAACCATTCGAGATTATATGTTATGCAAGTGACTATCCAGTGGGTGCAGTGCTTGGGCAGCAAAAAGATAAAATGTTTAGAGCCATTTATTATGTGAGCTGAATATTGAATGAAGCCCAACTGAACTACACAACCACAGAAAATAAGATGTTGGCTATGGTGTTTGTTATGGAAAAATTCAGAGCATATATTTTGGGTTCAAAGGTGATTGTTTTTACTGACCATACAACAATTAGATACTTGTTTGCAAAGAAGGATGTTAAACCTCATCTGATTCGGTGGATTCTATTACTGCAAGAGTTTGATATGAAAATTCATGATAAGAAAGGGAGTGAGAATTTAGTTGTTGATCACTTGTCAATAATAGAGTTAGAAGAAGATACGGTGTAGCCAATTCAAGAATTGTTTTCAGATGAGAAATTGTTTACTGTTAAAGAGCAAATTCCTTGGTATGCAGATTTTGTAAACTTTCTTGCCTGTGAATTGATGCCACCAGATTTAACATATCATCAAAAGCAAAAGTTTCTTCATGAGGTGAAGAGTTATATTTGGGATGATCCACACTTATTTAACAGATGTATTGACGGCATGATCAGAAGATGTGTGGCTGTAGAAGAAATTAATGAGATACTCCACGAATGCCATTCTTCATTCATTTCTATAATAAGCTCTTTAAAGCTTTGCTGGTGCGTTATGGTCTCAAGCATAAGATTGCCCTTGCTTATCACCCCCAAACGAATGGGCAAGCTGAAGTTACAAACAGGGAGATCAAACAAATATTGGAGAAAACTGTGAATACAAATAGAAAAAGATTGGTTTCTCAAGCTTGATGATGCATTGTGGGCTTATCGCACAGCTTATAAAACTCCTATTGGAATGTCTCTATACATATTGGTTTTTGGAAAGCAATGCTACTTACCAATAAAACTTGAGCACAGAGCATATTGGGCGATCAAGAAGCTGAATTTTGACTGAAGAAATGCTGGGCATAAAAGACTTCTTTAACTTGATGAGTTAGAGGAAATCCGGAATGAAGCCTATGAGAGTTCACGAATTTACAAGGCGAGGACAAAGTAGTGGAATGATAAGTATATTTTGAGAAGAACATTCAGTCCAGGGAAGCCAGTTCTTTTATTTAATTCAAGACTGAAATTCTTTTCATGGAAGCTCAAATCAAGATGGTGTGGACCCTTTGTTGTTAAGAAGGTGTTACTATTTAGTGCCATTGAACTTGAGGGTGATAATGGGAGAGTGTTCCGAATTAATAGTCAGAGACTTATCAAGAGGCTCAGTCTAGCTAGAGACGTTAAATTAAATGCTTGTTGGGAGGCAACCCAATGTGTTTATGCTTCAGTTTTACTAGTAATTTTGTTTTTCTTAAATATTTGATGTTATTCTTTATTTTCATTCTTGTTTTTGTTCGTGTAGGAGCCAAATTAACAGCATAAAAGCAACATAACACTTGGTAGAAAAGCTAGCTAGAAGGCAGTTCCAAGACTCGCTATATCGAGAAAAGGTAATGAGTTTAATTTTTTTTTTTTGGTCAACCATAGATATTATGTTTATCATTTGTCTGAAAATGTTAAGTCAAAAATTAAGATATTAACACGAGTGATACATTCCTTCAAGATGGGGTATTTTCTTACAATTAAAGTGTATCGTCTCAATGAATTCAACGAATATATGGGTATATTAAGGATAATACATCTAGAAGCTGCACACTACTTAAAATATGAAGTGGGATTTCATATATGGGGAAGATCACATTTCCGTCTTGAAGATATTACATGACAACTACTGACATTGCAAAGAGTCTAAATATCCTATTGAGACATGCATGATATTTTTCAATAACGGGATTAGTTGAGTACATAAGATCTATACCATAAAAGTAGTTCTATGAACGATGAGAGGCAGAAAATGCGAGAGAGGCTCACCTAACTGATGCAACACAGTCTGTAATATATGAGCAAATTGACATATCTCGTTCATGTAATGTGTTTTCGATTTCTCGGTAGGTGTTTCTTGTTAAAGTTCAAGGACGCGAGGAATATGTTAATTTATGAGAAAAGACATGCATCTATAGACGATTTGACTTACAATAATTATCATATGCAAACACATCAAATACAAGTATAATAATTTATGCCGGATGTAATACACATCTACTTCTTTGTTGATGGTATATTCTGAATCCATTTTTTCTAACCTATACGAAACATTAACTGTAAACAAAACTTGATTATACGCACAAATAGTTTGTGTGCACTTTTTATCCTACATTGCCACGAAAGTATTTGTCTAACTTGAGAAGTATTAACATCTAACTCCTAGGCAAAGGAATTAGTAAGCTTTGGGATGTGGAGTTTCAGGTTTGAGTAGTTGATGCTCATAGACATACAAAATGTTATCCGGCGAAGTGGCAGTTGCCCTGTGAATCAAAGTTAATGACAGAGTATTAATAGAGAACATCATTCTCATATACATAATGTGAAAAATCATATACAGTCTAAAACATCAATTGGCAATACTAGCTAAATTCGTTGTGTATATAATGCTTTGAAATTTCAGGATAGAATATGGGTCCGTTTAGGATTGTTGCTGGAAACATCACAAGTGAATTTAAACATCCAAAAGTCATTTTAGGTATTTGGTAAAAATTGTTTAAAGTCACTTTCGGCAAAATCATCCCATCCTACAGTCGATTTTGAAACTTAGGGGAAGAGTTTGCTTTTCAAAATTTGATTTTGAAAGTAGTTTTTTCTTAAATATAATTCCAGACATATCCGGTCGTAAATTAAACTCAAAATTAGCTTTTACTAATAGAATTGTAATTTTATAATTATTTTAACAAAATCATTGAAATCTAAATATTTTTCTTTCTTTCTTATATTTATTATTTCTTAAGAATATAATTGAAACTAAAAATATTTTTCACCAGAAATTATTTTACGATAACAAAATGAAATAAAATTTAAATTATATATATACCCACATGAACCCATACACATATATAGGATCAAAAGCCTCAATGTTTTACACAATATCTTGTTCTATAGATCACTGAAAAATCCTAATATACAGTTGAGATCGCATTTCAAATGTGCATTAAAATGCCCATGTGTTTGTATAACATAGGTAATAATAATTTTCATTAAGAGATAATTTTTAAATTCACAGGTAACAACAATCCCAAGCTTCTATGTCCAACTCTCCCAATTTTTAAATTCACTACATGTTTCATATTTCATCGTACCACATCCTCTTTTAAATCCTTTGGCCAAATTCGTACTTATAAGTAATCACAAACTCAGTAGTCTACCCAATCTCAAGCATTGAATAGTCCACATAATACTATTTAATTTTAAGACCTTCATATGAACTTATGCAACTACAATAGTGGCCTTGCACATCGACTACAACCCAAAAGCATAACAAATCATGTGAGATTAGAAGATGAAAACCATGAAAAAAGGAGAAACAATTAGTGGAGAAGTCAGATAATAGGATCTTATCGCATCCTTAAATGCCAGGAATGTTCCTTCTCATGGTCACAATTGCAATCCAAATTGCATTTTACAGGTTGGTTGGTGCTTGACAAATCAGGCTGGAATTTTGGATCCTGGTGGAAACAGACATTACAAAATTCTTCCAGTTAATTATGTAACCAAATGTTTCTTGCAAATTTGCAGTTGGTTACTAACAACCCATTTATACGTTAACTACAGTTTAAGACAACTCATGGACCATTAAATCAATGGTTTAACAGTTGAATGTCATTCTCAAGATGCATTAGTAGAAATAATATGAACACTATTTCATAGGCACCACACTTTTGTTTTTGCTTCACAAGCTTATTTTCTAATTCCGTGCAATATGGTAGAGAATTCACAAAAACAAAATTGGCCCGTAAACAATATCCTAAAACTATATCTGTTGTACAAGATTATTCCTGTAGACACCACCCTTTTCTGCACAAGTTCATTTTCCGATTTCATGAAATATGGCAAGGAATGCAAAGATATAAAAGTAACCTATAAATTGCAGTGTCCTAAAACTATATTTGTTATATATTAACAGAGCACCAACCACCAACGGCATTTCACAATACAATTTGGCCATTTGCACCATAATGCACATAAGGTGGATGATCGTGCATTGTATGTTTTCATGTATGTATTGTACATATTTCAAACGATTTAAATTATTTTCATCTACTTTGCTGATGCTATTTACAGAGTAATCTACTCTATGACTACATAAGAATGTCACATCAAATAGAGAGAAAATGGAAGAAAGTGGTTATCTAGGAAGCCAAACATTATGAATAGAGAATACCTGAAATGTCTACAGTAATTGGTTGGATCACAAAAAAATTATCATCTTATATTGTAAGAACGATCCATCCATAGGTCCAAAATCGAATGGAAAATCATGTCCTGAGTAATTTATTTACGCACATGTGAAAATTCTATAATCTTTGGACTCAAACTATTGAAAGGGGATAGAAACAGTTGGACATGTGTAAGTAAACGTATCCATGATCTCTGATGTCTTTATCCTAATAACGTAGTATTTACCCATCCGAAGTAAGTGTGGAAGTAACTGGCACAACGGGTCCACGGCAATCCTAATCTCATCATCTGAGTGTTCTAATGGTGACGAGTCGTACACAGTGATATCTCGGAGTTAAAACTCCTGCACGTGACCCTGCTCTCCCTTGATATTCCATGAAAGGTATACCATCTCCACTGTAGTTTGAAGGCAATGCAAAATATTCTTTAGTCTTATAACGAACTCTACAATATTTGTATTGGAGTAAAAGCTACCCTTGATGAGATCCCCCAACTGAACATCCTCCTATATAGTATGAAGACAAAACTACCAGAATTAAATATACTGTAATTAAATCTGACAAACATATATGATACAATGAAAAATACATACTCCTAAGAGCATGGATGAGACGGTCCAATTCTGTGGGATCGTCTCTAGACATTTGCGATATTGCATGCCAGAAGATCAATATATTCATCAATATGCTATTATTTCGAAAAATAAACAAATTAAAAAGTGCATACAAGATTTAATGACATATTTGACCTTTTTATAAAGAAATGTACTTATGCTATCCTCTAATCCTTTGCTTAAATCCAAAACAACTCTAATCCACGTAGGTGTCATTGTAATAGGTTGTTGCTCAATCACATTATCTGCGGTGTCCACCTATACATGAAACTCTTCATCTGTCTATTGTGGGACATACGCTCTTGGAGGTAACCTAGCGATGGCTGTCTCTTGCACAACCCTAGCCTTAGGTCTGTTCAATCTGCCTGTGCACGAGGTCCATCGATATCGGGCTCGTTTATAGTAATGATCATACAGACTCTTTGCATCAACTTGTAACTCAACCTGTTTTAAAATTAATATTAGTTTCAAATTTTTAGAATCATAGACAATAACATAATTACATAATATTGTACACACCTCCGTCTCCCTTATCACATGCAAGTCCTTATCATTCTTACAACTCTCATCGTCTCGTGCCTTAGCCTATTGTAATATTAGTTTCAAATTTTCAAAATCAATCACAATAAAGCAATCACTTAACAATAAACAATAATAAAATAACTGTCAAACATTGAACCCATCTCCATCTTTTCTGTTATAAGCAAGTCCTCATCTGTTCTTAGGTTGTCGTCGTCCTGTGCCTCAGCTTATTATAATTTTAGTTTCAAATTTATGGAATCAATCACAATAACATTATCAATTTAAAATATATACTAATAAAATTCAAAAGAAATAATAATGAAATAGCTATTAAACATTATATGCATCTCTATCTCTTCTATCATACGCAAATCCTTGTCAGTTTTGCGACTATCATCATCCTATACCTTAGCCTGTTGTAATATTAGTTTTAAATTTTAGAAATTATTCACAATAACAAAATTAATTCCAAATATATAATAATAAAATTCAAAATATACAATAATAAAATAACTGTAGAACATTGTACGCACCTCTACAATGGATCCTTAGTGGAAAGACTATATCCATCTCGTACCTCAATCATAAAATTAGAAAAAACCTCTATTTATTGAATCTAAAGTTTTTGAAGTTAATGAACATCATTTATAACTATATGGTGTTAGAAATACAACAATCATAATCAGAATTTAATAACAGTAATAAACCAAATTCAATAATGTAGTATACAAACAAAAAATTCAACATAACTAATATATTGTAAAATAAAAATCTTACAAAATGGATGATAGAGGCTTGTATTATATTCTAATATCTTAAGACAGTATTTCTTCCTTTTTCGGATTTCTTAAAAGACAATGGAGACTATCTTCTAGGATTCAACTATCAATTCTTCTAATTTGAAGTAACTATATTGTAGAATGATCCAAAATGCACAGCAAGGAGTAAATAAACTGAAGTAACTTGGCTGAGGCAGTTAAATCTGGTATATGAGGTGGTAGATGAAGAGTTGGAGCATCTTTTTTGTTATTGATAGTTGGTGAGAGTTGCTTAAGTTGTATAGCTGTGGTAGGATAAAAATGACAACCCTTTTATAGCTTCTCACTGCTTTCATCTCCATCCTACCACAACTATACAACTTAAGCAACTCTCACCAACTGTCAATAACAGAAAAGATGCTCCAACTCTTCATCTGTCAGCTCATCTACCAGATTTAACTACCTTAGCCAAGTTGCTTCAGTTTATTTACTCCTTGCTGTGCATTTTGGATCATTCTACAACACTCTCTACCTTGATTCTAAATGCATCAGCAAATACTTTACTTTTCTTCTTCTCTACTCTAAAACTTCTTGAAGATTCAACCTCTACCAAGTTTTATCTTTATGTCTAGAATCTGCTGAGTTTGCTCCTGCTTCCCTTTGCATCATCTGAATTCTTTCTCGAGCTCCCTATTGTCTTACACCCAATAGCTTCATCATTAAGAGCTTCATTACTCTTTTAATTGCATTGAGCTTAAGTAATGCTTAAATTTAAAGACTATCACTGCCTTAGTTAAAGCATCTGTTGGGTTATCATCTGAGTGCACTTTCTAAACTTTACACATTTCTTCAGCAACTACATCTATAATAAAGTGTAACTTGATATCAATGTGCTCAGTTCTCTTATGAAACACATGATATTTAGTGAGTTGAATTGCACTTTGATTATCATAGAAGATAGTTACCTCTTGCTGCTTTATTCCCAACTCAGCCACCAGTCCTTTTAGCCAAATAGCTTCCTTCAAAACTTTAGCTGCAGTCATGTATTCTGCCTCTGTGATTGACAAGACAATAAAATGCTATAGTGTTGATTTTTAGCTCACTGTACATTTACTCAAAGTGCATAAATAACTTATGAGTGACCTTCTTCTATCTTGTTCTGCAGCAAAGTCTGCATCCACATAGCCAATGATTCTTCTTGCTAGTTCTACATCACCACCATACTTCAGCCTTAAGTTCAAGCTCCCTTTGATATATCTAAACACCTATTTCATTGCCTACTAGTTCATTCTTCCTAGATTCTATTAAGCTCAATCCCCAGAATTTTTTGTGTAAGACCAAGATTCTTCATTTTAAATTCTGACTTCAAAGACTCTTTCAATTCACTTAGCTTCATTTTACTCTTGCTGATAAATACACCTTATCAGCTTCTGTTTCCCTTTTAAAATACACACAACTATCATATACACTTATATGATAACCGTTCTTGATCATGAACTCATCAAACCTCAAGCTCCACTGTCTTGGAGATTGTTTGAGTTCATATAAGGATTTCAGTAACAAGCACACATGATTTTCCTTTTGTTTGTCTTCGAAGCCCTTTGATTATGTCATATAAAATTATTCATCAAGTATTCCATGTAAAAAAGCTGTCTTGACATCCAATTGGTCCAGCTCTAAGTCTTGAACTCCACATGAGCTAGCAAAAGTTTGATGAATGTGTGTCTTACCATTGGGGAGAAGATTTCAGTATAGTCCATACCTTCCTTTTGAATAAACCCCTTTGCTACTAATCTGGCCTTGAACTCACCCTTGCAGCTCCTATCTCATCTGGTTTTCTTTTAAATAACCACTTACAGCCTATAATCTTCATGTTTTGTAGCTTAGGAACTAGTCTCCAAGTGTTATTTTTCAGTAGGGATTATATCTTATCCTCTATTGCTTGCCTATATTGTATTTTATTTTGACTATTAAGAGCTTCTTTCACACTCACAACGTTATCTGCAACTTTCACATGTGTCCAGACAGAAGCTTATTTAGCTCCTTTGAAGCAAGTGATGGAGAAAAGGTTTTAATGGATAATGATGTAGCTTGTAAAGTGCAAGGGATTGAAAAAGTTAGCATAAAGCTATATGATGGAACCTATAAAATCTTATAACAGGTCAGGTATGTCCATGAACTTAAAATGCACAGCAAGGAGTATATAAACTAAAGCAACTTGGCTGCGGCAGTTAAATCTGGTAGATAAGCTGGCAGATGAAGAGCTAGAGCTTCTTTTCTGTTATTAGCAGTTGGTGAGAGTTGTTTAAGTTGTATAGCTATGGTAGGACAGAGATGACAGTAGTGAGAAGCAATAAAAGGGCTGTCGTTTTCGTGAGAGAGTGAAGACTGATCATTTTTGCATTTCTGTAAAATCTTGATGAATAATGATTCACTTTCTTCTAAAATACTCATCTCTGTAACTTCTTCTTCACTTGAATTCTTTTCATTTTCTTGTGCTTTGTTTTGTTTTTCATCTGGTGCTTGCTGTTATGTTCATGGATTAGTTTTCTAAAACTTGCAAATTGATCGAGCAGCTTGTGGTAATGCTTTCTTAGAGTTGAGGTTTGAATTCATCAACAACAAACTACAATTAAGATGTCAAGCAAAGTGCAGGTTATTCTTTTGTAGAAAGAGTATTTCTTTTTTAAAAATTGTAATATTACTAATACATATCACTTTTCTTTTATAAGGAAATTAATAAAGAGATATAACTTTAGATAGAGTTATAACTCTTTTAAAAAATTATAACTTTTGATTTGAATTTATAAAATTGTAATATTTCTGAAAAAATACAATATTTGAATTTATAATAATAATTAATCAAGAGATATAACTTTTTTCAAAAATTATAACTTTCGGTTTAAATTTGTAAAGTTATAACGTTTCTGAAAAAAAATAAAATCTTTGAATTTAAAATAATAATTAGTTAAAAATATATATACTTAAAATATGGTCTTTTAAA
>JAVXUL010021389.1:0-27015 GCA_035590515.1 Trichilia minutiflora
AAATAACGAAGACTGCACACAGAAAAATTCTACAGAAATTATGCCCTTCTTCTTACTGATTTTCTTCATCCGCGTCTCTCTTACTCCGTTTTGCTTTTTGCTTTTGGCGACTGTCACTCTCCCAAATGCAATTGATTTGGCTACCGTCTCCAATTATAATTTGGATTGTTATAAATAAAGAGAGAAGGAGTTTGAATTCTAAATATAATTATAATTATACTTTGGACCGATAAAGCCCAATAATTTTAACATTTGTTTTGAAAAAAAGAAAAATGAGAATGGGGATTTACTAGTAGACTTTAAGGTTTTTACTCTTTGTTATTATAATTTTTTTAATATATTATTTATTATAATAATTAATGTAATAAAATATGTTCAATATTATTTTAATATATTATTTTTTAAGTAAAAAATATTTGATTTGAAAAATAAAATAAAATAATTGAAAATTTTAATTTAATAATAAATATCAATAAATTATAACTTAAGAGTATTTTAGTCTAAATAAAAAATAATAGATTCCTTCTTATTGATGATTCTTTGTTTTAAACATAATAATAATAATAATAATTCCTTCCCTCTTTTATTTTTTTCTTTCCTTCACATTCTTTAAAGGAAAAATATACTCTTAAAATTTTCCAAATAATTTACCTTGTAATTTTCCCTAAAATATAAATTCCAACCAATCTACCATGAAAAATATTAATCTTACCTCTTACATCTAAACTCTAAATAAGATTTATATAAACCACTAATGTCAAGTGTGTTCAGATTTAAATAAGATTTATTTAAATGTCATCACAAATTATTGTAACAAATTCATACTATTGTTATGTCTTATTTAAAAAAAAATTTCTTGCATTCTTATATATATGACAATTATATAATAATATCCAATCAAATGATATAAATTTTGCATATGTTCTAAGATTTCTATTTAAATATTGTTTTTGGAAGAACATAAATTTATCTACTATATTATTTCTTTGACAACTGAGGCTAACATTGTCTTTGACTTTTAATGCCCTTCAAAGTTATACTCTTAAACCAAAAGAATTTAAACAGATTTGCTATTTAATCCCACCATTTCTTTTTAAGACCTTTTTTTTTTTAAATGTCTTTTTAAAACCCTATTGCTATTATAACTATTGCTAGGCTTCCTGTCCATTCCTCATGTATGCGGGGAACATTTTGTTTCGAATGGGGGCTGAATAGAAATTTGGGAACCGAACATGTAACCGCAGTGGCCCATCTCAGTTCATCCAGCCCGTTTCTCCGAAATTCAAAATTCTGAACGCGCTCATCGCTAAAACAATCTCCACCGTTTATCAGAAAATACCAATTTCCCTCCTCCCTTAAGAAGAAATCGACTGTATTTTGATTCTCGAATGGAGAAGAAAACGTTAGAAGAATAGAAATGGGGACGACGGAGAAGCTGTTCGTGCAGATCTTCGAGAGGAAGAAATGGATCATTGACCAGGTCAAGTACCAGAGTCTTCTCTTCGATCAACAACTAGCCTCGAAATGCCTTCTTGAAGGAATTGCTCCTCCTCCTTGGCTTTTGTCCTCGGTCCCTAGTGGTATTTCATTTCATCACTCTCCCTTCTTCAATCTCTTCGAGTTTTTGGTTCTTTCGAATTTCGATTTATTGATGTGATTTTCGTTTATTTTTGGCCTAATAAATTTTATTTTTTGTTTAAATTTTGTCAGAATTTTGTGTTTTTTATTCTTAGGTTTGTAAAATTTATAATAATTTCGAATTATTTTGGGTTGTTGAAAGCAAGAATTTTTCTTTAAGTTTTGAATTTGGATAGAGAAACTTTGAGTGCATTGTTTGGATAGCACTGAAGTGAAAGCTATCTTTAATTTGTGTTTACTGAAGCAAATAACTCAACATAAAAAGGGGTACTCCCTTGAAATTTGGATTTTGTTCACTGTTTTAAGCTTTCTGGTTTTAAAGAGCTCATTTTCAGATCAATTCCGTCTTAAATTGTTGTAGAAGATCCCTTTTAATGCTATTTATTCCGTTCAATATCAAAATTGATAATGATAAACAAAGTTCAAGACCTCGATCTGCATGTCTATAGGATATTTACACCATTATTTATATCTCTGGCTTTTATGATAAGTTGGTAAAGTTGACAGACTCAGTTCATTTTATAACTGTTTTACATTGCTGCAGAATTAAATAAGGAGGAACTTATTTCTGGACTCTTATTCCCATGTCCACCACCAGCAGTTCCTTATTCCAGCAATTACTCTTCACTCTGCAAGAAACCTAATGTGACGGCCACTAGAGGTTATTTACAGGATAGTTTGTTCACAGAAGTTCGTACTTCAAATGAAGGTTTTGATGCAGTAGATCGATTGTCTGTTTCGCCACAGCTTCCTGCTAATGATGTTGGAGTTGCCTCAAATGGTGTTCAGAGGCCAGACACAAATGCTGCTTTATCTCTGCTGGATCAGGGAATTGAAAGATTGTCAGATGTTTCTCCTGAGCCAGCTCATCCATTGGAAAACTTTCAAAGATCCAAGTCAAGGCAAAGAGCTCTGGAGCTTCGAAATAGTGCAAAATCAATTAAGACTAATTTACGTGGTGAGAATAATGCTGCTGTTTTGGATGGTGCAATTACAGGTTCTGAGATTGCTACCCTACAGCTTGACCATGTCCAACAGTCGGAATTTGTTGATATTAGCAAGGAAAGCTGTGAGGTGGAAGAAACTAAAATTGGGAAATTCCATGACAAGGATAATGGTATGGTCTTTCCAAGTGATTTATGTTGTCAATTTTTTGTATCCACAACCATTTCTTTTTAATGGTTTGATCATAATATAACAATATCTTCCCCGCTTTGAAATAACAGTTTCTATTTATTGTTTCTTTTGAAAGCAAGAAACGGTATTTTTTAACATGCCAATGAAGCAGCACCTTGGTGATTGGATGTTTGACCGATTCCTGTTCATTGTTTATTGTTCAAAACATACAGCAAAGAAGTTGAAGACTTTTGCACTTTATGTTTTTGTATGTTGTATCAGTTTGAAATTTCTAGCTTTGTTTTGATGATGACAATAATGCATAAAAAATCAGTAACTTGTTGGACATGGCTCAGAAGCTAGGTGATGACTCACTGGATCCAACCTTACTATAAAGACGCCACTACAAGTTTCTACCTGTGTTACTGGCAAGAATTTTATCTCCTTGGCTTTCTCTAACAGTCTTTGGTGTCAATGCAGAGTCACATGTGGAGGAGCTTATTCCACCTCTATTCCCTGGTCTGCAACCTCCTATTTCTTATGCCTGCAGTGATCATGTTCCCTGCAGCAAGCCTATTCTTATATCTCAAAATGAAGAGTTACCTGATGCTTGGAGCAAAGAATTAGTTACAGAGGATGGACTCTTAGATTTGCAACAGTTTTCAGTCAATGACCCAAGATTTGACTCGAATGGTGTGCTCAAGACAGATTATGGTGGTACCTCTCAAAAAGATCAAAGAAATTCTGGAATTTCAAACATTGGCCTCGAGTCACTTCAATCTTTGGCAAGGGTTCAGAGATCGAAATCAAGGCAACGGGCTAAAGAGTTTCGTAAAAGTGCAAAAGCAGCCAAAAGCTGTTTATCCCTTGGGAATGATACTTGTTTACGGTCTCGGGTAGTTACTGGTTCTGGGATCACTTCCCTTCAGTCTGAGCAAATTCATGAGTCAGAATTGGTCAAAACTGCTGATTTTGATAATGAAAGTTGTAAGGTAGTAGGAGCAGAAGTAGATGATTTCCAGAGCAAGGGAAAAAGTAGCAATATTTATTCTGGTAGGATTACAAGATCTCGAAGTTCTGTTCAACAACGTGGCTCTACAACACAATTATCCCATGCAGGTACCCTTGCATATGCCGGGAGATCTAGTAGGCATGAAAACAACGTAGGTTGTCTTGAATCAAGTAAACAGCATATTGAAGAGAATTCTGCTGCCTTAGAAGGGCTTTTTGGCTCTGCCATGATGGTTTTATCACCTGAGCTAAAGCAAAGTAAGGTTGGAGGTAAACTAACTGATGCTGTGTCTGCTTCTCCTAGCTTGAGGGTAAGGACACATCTGTATATTTACAACCATTTTAGTTATGAAGATAACTTGGGGTACGATTTAATTTTATTTATTTATTTTGTGTGTATGTGTATCTCAGAAGGATGTTGAGCAATCAAATGTCAATAGAAGTTCAGGTGACAAAATGGATCAAGTGGAACAGCACATGACTGAAAGATCTAAATCATTAGCTGTTGGGATTTCCTCACTACAGTTTGAACAAATTCCTGAATCAGAAAAGGTGAAAACTACAGATTCTGATAATGAAGTCTGTGAGGTGAACGAAGCAAAAGTATATGATTTTCTGAGCAAGGAAAAGAGAAGCAATATTTATTCGGGCAATCTTACAAGATGTCGAAGCTCTGTTGAACAACCTAGCTCTATGAGGGAGTCCTCACATGCCAGTAGCCTTGCAGTTGCTGGGAGATTTGGCAGGGATGACAACAACGTATGTTGTCCTGAATCAAGTGAACAGAAGATTGAAGAGAATTCTGCTTCCTTAGGAAGGGGTTTCGAATCCGACGTGGTGGGTTCATTGCCCCAGCTCAAGCAAAGAAAGGTTGGAGGTAAACTAACAGATGCTGTGTCTGCTTCTCAAAGCTTGATGGTAAAGTCATATCTCTATATTTACAATTATTTTAGTTGTGATAACGTAGGATACTTAAATGCTAATATTTTTGTTTTCTCAGGAGGATGAAGTTGTGCCGTCGAATGTCAATAGAAGTCCAGTTGACAAAACGCATCATGTGAAACAGCTCATGATTGAAAGATCTAAATCATCACCCAATGGCAGTTCCTCCCTACAGTCTGACCAAATTCTTGAATCAGAATTAATGAAAACTGCTAAATTTGATAGTGAAGGCTGTGAGGTGGAAGGAGCAAAAGTATGTGATTTCCAGAGAAAGGAAAAGAGTAGCAATGTTTATTCTGGCAGGATTACAAGATCACGAAGCTTTCTTCAGCAACCTAGCTGCATAAGGGAATCCTCACATGCAGGTAGCCTTGCATATGCTGGGATATCTAGTAGGGATGGTGACAACATATGTTTCCCTGAATCAAGTGAACAGCAGATTGAAGAAAATTCTGCTTTCCCAGAAAGGAACTCTGGCATGGTAGGTTCATCGCCTCAGCTCCAGCAAAGAAAGCTTGGCAGTAAACTAACTGATGCTGTGTCTGCTTCTTCAAGCTTAAGGGTAAACTTATACTATATTCACGATCATTTCAATTATGAAGGTAACATAAAATCTGATCTAAAATGTCTGTACTGTTGTTTATGTCAGGAGGAGGATGTTGTACAATCAAATATAAATAGAAGTCCAGTTGGTAGAATGGATAATGTGGAACAGGATGTGACTGAAGGATCTAAATCATCTCCTGTTGGTACTTCTTTCTTGCAATGTGAGCCTGTTCATGAGCTGGGATTGATCAAGCCAGCTGATACTGACTATGAAATCTGTATGGTGAAAGAAGTAAACATTGGTGATTTTAAGAGCAAGGAAAATGGTAGCAATGCTTATTCTTGTAGGATTACAAGAACTCAAATTGCCAGCCGACAAACCAATTCTAAAGGGGACGCCTTCAATATCAATACCTCATTTTCTACTGGGAGGACTTGTAGTGAAGATATGAATGCTGATTCTTCTAAAGCAAGAAAGAAAAATGGAAAGATCTCTATACTTTCTGGAAAATTCGTTTGCAATGGTGCAGAGTATTCATGCCCTCAAAATAAGCGAAGAAAAGTTGCAGATCAACTCAGTGACTCTCTGTCTGCTTCAACATGCAAGAAGGTAAAGCCACCTTTGTCTGTTTACTAGAATTTTATCAGTAGAAACTTAAATTGTGTAGAGGATGAAATAAAGCCTGTTTGAAATGTCAATGCTTTTCATTACCTCAGGAAGAGGTTGCACAGTCTGGTATCAACAAGGGCCCAATTGTTGAAATGGATAAGAACCTAAGCAACATGAAAGTGGAATCTCATTCTTCATCCAAGCAGCTAGTTGAAGAGGTACTTGATTTCCTGTTGCATCTAAAGCCTTTTAGGTGATGCAGAAAGTTTGTTTAACTAGAACTTCCTGTTATATCTTCCTTCGATGGGCTCATAGAATTATTAGAAGGATATTAAGGCAAATTAGTTAGCATCTATACCTAGAAGAGTTTATCAAAGTTTAGTCTTCTTTTATTATTAATATAACAATTTTTTAAGTCACTACATAACATTTTGCTCTTCTGTAAGTAGCATCTCTTGTTAATGAAAAGATTAAAATTAATTTGTAAACCTTTGTTGTTCTGCAACATGATGGTTAATGGCGCTGATGTCATCAGTGTTGTTTTTTATTCATTTTATTGTAACAATGATTTTAGGGCCAGAAGATGTTTTCCTCATATTACATCTTTTTTTATACTGCTTGTGTTGGAGCTCTTTTGATGCAGAGTTTCTGTTTTATCTTTATGACTGACAGGATAAACTTAGTTCCAAGGATAGGGATGGCAGTGAAAGAAACACCCCTTTCATTTTTGTACAGGAAGAATCAGAAGTACCCTTAATTTCAAGTTTTGTCAATCAGGCTTCTGGGGATATTAAAGATTGTTCCCATGTGGGAGCAGCAGTGGTAAATACAACTAGTGCTATCCTTGATCCAAGTGAGCAGTGTACTGTGGGAGGGAATGAACTCCTATTGCATCTTGATGATAAACTCGAACCAGGAAATACGGAACACTTGAATTTTTCTGAAAGAGGCATGCAAAAAATGAAATGTCCTCTGGGAGAAAATGGCAAATCTTCGCAATGTTTGGTTGGCTTTCTACAAAGACAATCTGTGGATTTGATTGGTGCTGATCAAATTATGCCTGAATTTGAGGGGTTCATTATGGAAACAGATAATGAGCATTCTGGCATCACTGGAGGGGGTATTAGCTTTGACAAATTAGACCTTCCAAAAACTACAATAGAACGTGCTAGTGTGTTGGAGCAGCTCTGCAAATCCGCTTGCATGCATACCCCATTATCCCATTTTTCAACTACATATAAATTGCACCAAGCACCAAATTTGTACTACTCAGTTCCAAATGGGCTTTTAGAGTGCATTGACCTAAGGGGCGATCTTTCAATAAGTGACGATATTGTCAAGCAACTTAAGGTTAGTTATGGTTGCTTTAATGAGGAAGTCAACCACGCTTCTCAAGGAAGGTCCTACTCTGATTGCTTGCCATTGTCTACTTCTCAGCCAGCCTGGGATATCAAGAAACCTTTTGGATCACCACTTGGGAAAATGTGGGATAGAATCACATCAAATTGGGCAAGTTCAGAGAAGCGAGGTAGCTTAAATTCAGAGCTTCCCTGCATAAGCGAAGAAAATGAGAATGCAGATAAGGTGGCTGATACATCTCGAGAAGGCATCAGTTCAGAAGTTGCATCAACAGTTGGGGAACTCTGTGATATAAGCACATCGAACTCTCCAAGTTTGGAGAAGCCAGGTAGCTTAAATCCAGAGCTTTCCTTTATTAGTGAA
Source organism: Trichilia minutiflora (assembly GCA_035590515.1). NCBI lineage: Eukaryota > Viridiplantae > Streptophyta > Magnoliopsida > Sapindales > Meliaceae > Trichilia > Trichilia minutiflora. Next base: position 7,586 of record JAVXUL010021389.1, read on the forward strand.
GAAAATGAGAGCACAGATAAGGTTGCCGAGGTTTATCAAGAAGGCATCAATTCACAAGTGCTGCCTTCCTCTGTCAAAAGAGAACCACTTGCTGACATCACTGAGAATCCAAATCTTCCTGCATCTGTTTCTGAAGTTGGGATATTTGCCACTAGAAGTAGCCTAGAATCTGTAAAAACAGAATACAGTTTCACTGGGACTTGTAGTAGGGCCAAGCAGAAGCTTGGACCCCTTACCAGTAACAAGAAAAGACATACAAGGCTGGCCAAAATAAGCCATAGTACATCACTAGGGGAAAATGGTTTAAATAGGGTGCGTGAATCAGTCCATAATAGATTCAGTAAGCCAAAATTATCTGGAAAGCACAGCTTGAGAAAAGGAGGACTGAGTTTTGCAGATAGGGAAACGAAGCATAATAACATTGTATCCAATGTCACTTCCTTTATTCCGCTTGTTAAACAAAAACAAGCAGCTGCAGTTATTACAGGTATTTTTTCCTGACATATTGCTATCATGAAAGTTTATTTCAACAATATTGTGATTTTGCAATACAGATAGATAGTATTATGTTCTTAATGTACTAGATTACAAACTCTAGCAGTCTAGCTCCAGCGAAGATATCTTTGGTTTTTTCCCAAATGGTATTGCACTTTGTTTTTGAACTAGTTTCTGGTTGCTCAATTGAATCTGAAAACTGTAAGTTGTGTAATGCTTTGAGATCTTGGGTACACAAGAGATGAGAAGTTTGCTGGGACAAGATTGTTACCTTTTATCTGATACAACGAACATGCATGACTGCTATGCATTTTGTTATGATTTGTTTCTTCTGCTTGGGTTGGTATCTGATTTAAAAATTTTACGTCCTTTATTTAGGAAAGAGAGGTGTTAAAGTGAAGGCACTAGAAGCAGCTGAGGCTGCAAAACGTCTTGCACAGGAGAAAGAGAATGAGCGCATAATGAAGAAGGAAGCTTTGAAATTTGAGCGAGCGAGACTGGAGCAAGAAAATTTGAAGCAGCTGGAGATTCAGAAGAAAAAGAAAGAAGAAGAAAGAAAGAAGAAAGAAGCTGATATGGCTGAAAGAAAGAGACAGAGGGAAGAAGAGGAAAGGAAGAAGGAACGAAAAAGAAAACGTGTTGTGGAAGCATTGAAGCAGCAGCAAGAAAATGGAGAAAAGTTACGTCCAAAAAAAGAGAAAGAAGTGAAATATGGAGCCAAGGTAAGATCACTTATATAAAGTTTTTGTTTCCTTTCTGCTCAATATTTTAGTAATAGAATTAATTTTGGTGCCTGCTACAGGATGAGCAATCAAATGTGATGAACATATCCAAGAATGAAACAGGTAGGAATAATAAAAGGGAAAAAGAACTTGGAGATGAAAATCTTACAAAGATGCTGAAGACTGAACCTAAGGTGACAGAGGTTTCAACAACTGATGCCAGAGAAACAAGCATTGTCCTTGAAGTTTGTGAGGCTTCAATTGATCGTGGGGATAAGTCAAAGGTAAAATATCTGTTAGAATCATTTTCATCGGGACATTTTTGAATGTAATCCATATTACATAGGATTAAGTAATAGTTACACATAATCCCAAGGGGCCACATAGATAGATTGCTTCTGTTTCCCCTTTTCTTTCCAAAGCAAAAGAAAATCACTAGAACTTCTCTTGGTAGCGACTCCTGATTTGCTAAAAATTAACACAGAGTAATTGTTAGTTAGTGCAAACTGATGATCGCTTCTGTTGAGCTTGAATAATGAAATCCGTGACTCTTGCAAACCCAAATTATTTCCCTTCTGTCCGTTAATTGCAGGGGAGAATTTTGTGCCATCGTAGGAGAAATGATTATTTTTTATATTCTCTTTTACTAAACAAGTGATAGTCTAATGAAATTAGAACCTTATTAATAAATATTTTGCATTGAGACTTCATTTTTCTTTTCCTAGGCAATGAGCCATTCAAACAAAGCAACCAAAAATGTCGTTGTCGATTCGAACCAAAATCAAGAACCATCATATGATATATCTCCGTATAAAGGTTCAGATAATGAAGATGAAGAAGAGGATGACAAACCGAATACTAAATTTGTTCCTTCATGGGCCGGGTACGTAACACAAATTTGTTGTCTATAATTAAAAATTGTATTCAATTTTTAGAGCAGATGAAGCAATGTTAAAGATTGCATATGCAACGTGCTCTTTTGTTTTCTGATCTTATTGCATATGTGGCCTCGCCACCCAGTATTGATGTTTTTGCAAAGGTTTTTCTACTTAGGATCGGTGTCCTTGATGAGATGTTTACAGCATGGATCGTAATAAAGTTGTATGCCTTTGAACCTCTTATTGTAATTAAACATTATAATCTGCATTGTCTTCCTGCAGCAAAAGTGCCCTGGCTCTGGTCATTTCATCCCAGCAAAGCGTAAACCCAGAAGTGATTTTCCCCCAAGAAAGTTTTTGCAGCATATCTGAAGGTAGTTTTCATGTATCCTCTAAACCAGTAGAACTTATCAGCTACATTGCTGGACTAAAGTAGAAAATTTTCACTTCTTTTTGTAGTTCTGTTGCCTCGGAAAGGGCAGCTACAATAGGAAGCTAAGAATGTAAGCAAAATTTGTTGATTTGTATTATGCCAATTGAGACAATCTCTTTTTTTCTTGAGGTATGCTTTTCCCCATGACTTGAATCTTTGTTGTCATTGAATATGCAATCAACTTCACCTTTTATTTTATTTTCATGAGGCAGATTTTCTAGCAGCTATTTGCGAAGAGCTAAGGAGCAGGTAATTTCCTTACCTCATTGGTACCTGAAGATTGCAGAGCTGCAAATTATGTACATACATACTTTTGTGATTTCTAGTTCAGTTGCTTGTGAATTGAATACAGTTAACAAGCTTGAGTTAAGTAATTGCTTTGTGATCTGTTTCATAAAAAATTGAAACCTGTCTGACAAAAATCCCTCTTAGTTCCTAGTCCAAGTTCGTGTTCATTCATGACCCTTTTACTTGTCTGTCATAGTTTTTAACCACAATACAACCTCTCTGTCAATCAAAGCAGCAGTAACTTTTAATCTTTAGAACGTCTCTAATCTTTATGATGTTACTTGTAAGCAAGAAGAATGACCTTTTTTTTATTTTTTTTATTTTTTATTATAAAATCTTAAGCAGAATGACTTAGTTTTATATAAATTTGTAACATGGAATGAGTTACTATTCCAGATTTAATGATGTATACTGATCAGTACATAGAATATAGATTTAAAATTACATAACGTGACTATGATATAGGAGGGTTCAATTTGAGAATTAGATAATGAACATTTTGATTATTGAAAGCTGAACTGGAAAGCAATTCTAGAAATTGGAAATGAGCGTGCGGGTTTTTTTTTTTTTTATAGATTTGGCTGAAAAATAATATAGAATAAAAATTTAATAAATTCTTGTTCAAATTTATTGTTCCTTTTTTTTTTGATGATACGAAAAAAATAAATCTTAAATTTAACATAATGCTCAAAAAATAACATAATGTTTTATAAGATCGTTTATCTGTTTTAGTTATGAGAAACATTAAAAATTAAAATCGAATATCTAATATACCAGCACAGCTGTATTAACTAGGAGAATGAAGTCAACATTCGATATTACGTATGTCATATTTTCATCTTAGTAACGGCTAAATGACGTGTGCTGCTGTTATTTCCGACTTTTTGAATTGTTTGAATTTGGACCGGCCTAACTCACAGGACCTCTTTAATTTAATATCCTTGTCTGTTATTGAATGCTCTTGTCACATTATTCCAGTGTCCCTCTGACCAAAGTTCATTTCTCTGAAAAACTTTCTGAATCCCATGTTCGATGAAGTTGCCGCTTACATTCCAAATCTACAAACAAACCCATAAAAAAAATACATATCTAGGTTTGGTCACCGGCCATTGTTAATACCCTTATCAAAGGTTCCGTTAAAGTACAGTGGGAACTTTTGTGTCCTAAACCACATGGAGGCTTTTTAATATATTGTTGTAGTTGTGAGCCTGACAATTGTGAACACTTTATGGCGAGGGTGGTGGTCAAATGGGAACGTGGCTTTTTGCAGCAGTGGAATTAATGAAAGCAAGAAAAATAAAAGGGAAAGATGGGCACTACACCTTAAAAAGGGTCAATTTTCGAATACCTTAACCCACCGTAAGATAACAAGTCTGAAAATGTGACCCGCAATCATGTGATCTGATCAAAGTTCATTTCTCTGAAACTGATATCATATAATCCTGTCTTGGCCCATATTCTTGATTCGGTCCAACTCCAATCGAGATTTACGATAAAACCCTTCATGCCCACAGTCCTTAACGCCGTCGCTTCATTTATCTTATTCCTGATGCCCGTTGTACGCCCGTTACCACTTTTTTAACCGTTTAAACCCCAAGTTCCGCCCAAAGGTTCCCACCACCATTTTCTCGCCTCTCTCTCTCTCCTTTCTGATGAAATCGATTTTCAAGAATTCTTCGTCGCATCTTCTGCATCAACTCTTCTACTAAAATCTCTTCATTCTTGAGAAAATGTAAGAACGGAAGAAAGAATCTATTTGTTCTTAAGAAATGTCAACCAGATTTTAACGCAAAAGCGATGCCTCCAAGAAAGCTACTTGTTTTCCTCCGCTTCTTCTTCTCTCTAGTCTTTGCAGAAAATGTGAGATTCGATTCCCCTTCTTTTACCCTCCGTAACATCACTCTCTTGGGAGACTCTTATCTTCGTAATGGTGTTATTATAGGCCTCACAAGAGAGCTTGGTGTACCTTCTTCAAGCTCTGGCAGCCTAATTTACAGCAACACAATTCCATTTTTGACCAAGAAACCAATACCACGACTGCTTTTAGTACAAAGTTCTCTGTTACCATTAATAATGTCAATCTAAGCTCGTTCGGCGATGGTTTAGCATTTTTTATATCTTCTGAAAATCAGATTCTCTGTAGTGCCGGTGGGTATCTTGGTCTTATTAATTCTTCCCAGTTAACCAAGAACAAGTTTGTGGCTGTTGAGGTTGATAAAAGGCTTGATCCTCATTTTAATGAATGAGAACCATATTGGTCTGGATATTGATAGTCTTGATTCAGTCAAGACTGCCGATCTAATCTTGCAAGGGATTGATCTAAAGAGCGGAAATTCGATTACAGCTTGGATTGATTACAAGAATGATTGGACGGTCTTGAAAGTTTTTATGAGTTATTCGACTTGAAGCCCGAAAAGAAATTAACTGTGAATGTTGACCTCTCCCGGTTTTAAAGGAGGTGGTGTATGTAGGTTCTCTGCTTCAACAGAAGGGAGTACTGAGCTTCACTTGATTGAGAATTGGAGTTTCCAAACTTCTGAGTTCCAGCCATTGAGACCAAAAATGCACCCTCACAAGGTGTCTGATAGTAGAACCTGATTTTCCTATATCGAATTCTACCAATAAACACCACAAGAAGGTTAGTTTGGGTCTTGAATTGCTGGTCCGGCCTTCTTTTGTGTAGTTCTTGTTTTTGGTTCTATTTCTGTCGAGAAATAGAAGGATATGAGAACAGGAATGTGCCTCAGAGCAGAACTTGTGGCAGGACCAAGAGAATTTAGTTACAAAGAGTTACACTCAGCCACAAGAGGGTGTCATTCTAGTAGAACCTTAGGCTGTGGCGCTTTTGGGAATGTTTACAAGGTGTACTTTGTCTCTTCAGGTTCCGTGGCTGCTGTGAAAAGATCAAAACGTTCCCATGAAGGTAAAACTGAATTTTTTGCAGAGTTATCAATTATAGCTTGCTTGAGGCACAAGAACTTGGTTCAGCTCCTACGTTGGTGTGCTGGGAAGGGTGAATTCGCTGTTTGTTTATGAGTTTATGCCCAACGGGAGCCTTGATAAGATACCGTACCAAGAACTGACCAAGGCTTATTGTTGAGTTGCTATTGTAGGATAAACCTTGTGGTTGGTTTGGCTTCTGCTCTAGCATACTTGCATCAAGAATGTGAACAGCAAGTGATTTACAGGGACATTAAGGCTAGCAACATAATGCTGGACGCAAATTTCAATGCAAGACTTGGTGATTTTGGGTTGGCAAGGCTCATGGATCATGATAAGAATGTGGTTTCAACGCTTACAGCAGGAACTATGGGTTACCTTGCTCCAGAGTATCAGCAGTATGGGACAGCAACTGAGAAAACTGATGTTTCTAGCTATGTTGTTGTTGTACTTGAAGTGGCTTGTGGGAGGAGGCCAATTAAGAGAAAACCTGATAGTCAAAAAATGGTATATATGGTTGATTGGGTATGGGGATTGCATGCTGAGGGAAGGATCATTGAAGCAGCAGACAAAAAGGTTGAATGGGGAGTTCAGTGAGGAAGAAATGAAGCAGCTTTTACTTGTGGGATTGAGCTGTGCAAACCCAGATAGCTCAGAGAGACCTTCAATGAGAAGAGTTCTCCATATATTAAACAATGAAGCAGAACCTGTTGCTGTACCTAAGATGAAAGCGAGTCTCACATTTTCTCATGTGTCTTTATCTCTAGAGGACATTGTTTCTGATAAAGAGTAGAATGTGTGAGATTGAGGTAACATTTCATTTTCTTTGTTATGCAAATTTTTATTGATTTCTTGATTCTTTCATTCTTTTTGTTCACTTAGATTGTACTTTATAACTCAGTAATTAGAAACTGTGGCCTGAGGTCAAAACTATTTTATTGAACTATGTGGTCTCTGCTGTATTTTTGTCAAAGTAGTCTCCTTGAACTTTTTAATGTTGTACTTTGGTCTCAGTCATTGCTCATTCAAGTAACAAATTTCTTACAACTTAATTTTCTTCGTAGCAGTAGAAGATCTCTGACAGATTTACTAATTGATTCCAGCTCCCAATGTAAGCATAAACCAACACCAATTGAAGCCCTTGATAGTTCTCACCAAATAGAGATTCTTTTAACAGTAGTGTTGGCAGCAGAAATAGTCTTACAGATTATTGCCTTCTGGCTTTTAGAAAATAATATGCAAGTAGTATACATAATTTGAAAAGAATAATTAATTGTTGTTTGAGGTTAAATACAAACATTTATCTCTGATATAATCAATCACTTCAGCCGTAGTCAGATATTTTATTGACAAACCCCTTGAAATGCAGTCTCTGTGATACAAGAAAAAAGAATTTCACCTAAGCCTTCACCATTCATCAAGTCAGTTAGTAGTCAGTACTTGTTTATGGATTGCCAATAACAGATGCGGCTTACCTTACTCTTGTAGAACTAATTTGATTTGGAACAAGCTCATCCACGACCTTGATGTTACCCTAAAAGAGAATATGTGACGACCGGATTTAGTAATTGTAAAATGGGTCATCATGCAATTAGCAGTAAAGCCATTCAAACTATCATCACTCCCAACAAAACTGCTCAATAAACTCTTGCCAAGACACTTTTGAATCTGAAAAGTCATTGTGATTGGCGAAGCATTTAACATTTTGAATTGTAGAATAATTATACCTTCCTATATGAAATTGTCCAGTAAACAAGCTAAGCTTTCTTTATAAACTTGACCAGGAATTACTATAAGAATTCATGAAGCATGACCAAAACTAAGACCTTGGTGCAGTAAATTCCCTTGACATGCAGAATGGGCATGACTAAGACCAAAATACTACTTCAGACCAATAAATAAAAGTTCAAACAGTTGTCAGAAAGTACACCAAATAAAATGGTAGCAATTTGAAAAGACTGCTCACCTTGTTTTCATTCAGGATTTCATTCTCTGAGATGATTTTCTCAACATCTTGCCCACCTCTGCGAATGCAAACCACACCATAGTCACTGCATATGGTCCTTACCTGAAAAAAAAAAAAAAAATTAGCTGCAAGAACTCTTAAGTAGTGGATATGAACAACAAATTCGGCCCCATCTATGAATCAAAAGGTCCAACTCTCTCTTCTCTCTGTTAAACTGCAGTTACATTGTTAAAGAATGAGCTTTCCAACTCGTAAATGCAATACTTAACTATTGAAGGACCTGTAACATAAAATTCTTCAACACCATGTGAAGTAGAAAAACTGTCACATTCTTATGAATTAGTTTTTGTACTGACCCACTAAACTTAGGCACCCATAGCATATAAACAAGACACGGAACAAGTAATACCTGCTCAGGAATCCAAAATCCAGGAATGCCAAAAGATTGGAGCAAATCAGAACCACAGACAAGCATGACCTTGAGTGACTCTACAAGCACAAAAAAACAATAACAAATAAAATACATATAAACCAAAAAAATACTTTGATGACAATGTCATTGATGCAAATTAAATTTGTTCATCTTTAGAAGTTTAAATTCCTGAAACTTAATTGCTCGTGTGCCGAGGAAGGGGAAAACAAAAAAGAAATGCTGCTTTTTACCCCTGGAAAACAGGCCAGCCTCACACAAAAAATTCTTGATTCTAGACAGAACCGTCAGAGTGCGCTGATAGCTATCCTGGTTTGCCTGTGACACAACTTCAAAACTTTAACATTTATGTGTTTAACAGAACCATGATAAGATCAAAGGCAAAACAACTTATTGATAAGAACAATAAATCGAAATAGAACAAAAATAATACCAAAAGATGCATTTCCTAAATATCATGAACTTGCACAATAAAGTAAGAAATAAAAAAATAGATGATAAAGCACCTCCCATGGATCAACCATTATGAAGTCAGAACTTTTGCAGGCAAGATTACACAACTTTATACGATGATCAGCAGATATAAGGCCCTGTATCATTTCACTGCTTCAATAAACCGTATTCATGTATGCCATAGAATTAGGAACAAATTTAACCAACTCAAAGTCATGCCATGTAACAACTATTATACATGGTCATTAATAATATTTATTGATTATTCACACTGCTCCTGTGAAAAGCCACATACCGTTTTCTTGTATGCATCATTAACAGGTGACAAATAGCCTCCAATAACACAATAACCCTCTGAATTCAGTGCATCTCTCGCCAACTCTAGGCATAAAAGTGATTGATCATTTTCAACGAAAAATTACATACTAATATGATCCAAGCACAGCGATAGCAAATAAAATGAAATGGGTACGTACAATATCAAGGAAAATGAAAAAACTTACCAAACATACGTAAGTGCATAAAAGTAGGAGGATTGAAACTTCCGGTTGCAACTAAAACAACATAAGTTTTGTCCCTGATTACAGATAACGATGAGTACAATGCTTTCGATATAAAAAGATTAAGATTGGAAATACCAATAACATATAAAATAACACTCTGTTGATATATAACTTACTGGGTTATCGATTCTGGGTTTAACTTATCCAGTGGCAGAGGAAGGTCCATGGCACCTAAAAGAAAACGAGTTATATAGAGAAGGAATAAAAAAAAATTCTTTAAGATGGTTCCCTCTATGAATTGGATTGAATTTTAATACAATCAACGTACCTACGTTAAGAGGGCAGACGGAGATTCAAAGTCGTTTTAAACCGCTTGGTAGAAGGGGAAAGTAGAACTGATGAATTTTGTAATCAAAAGCTTGAATTCAGTGGTCAGCACCTGATAATCAAAAGAAAATCACGAACATCTAATAAATTGGAGATTTTTCTCAGGGAGATTGGAGTGAAGCACAAGGTGAGAAGACGGGCTATTATCATATAGCTCCTCTGGCCTTTAGTAAATATTAAAATAGATAAAGAAAATTGAGAAATAGGCATTGACTCCCCTTATTAGTTATTACTACTTCACTCGTTTCCCTTTTTGAACAAATATTATCGAATTACTTTCTTATATCCTTAATGCAAGAAAGGAAGAAAAAAACACAATTTACATATATATTATTTTTTACAACATGAAATACATTTAATTAATTATTAGATGTATAAATTAATTAAACATTCTCTTATGGAATTAATATTAGTTAAAAAATTAAAAGAACCACCCACCACCGAACCGATCCATGAAAATTCAAAATAAAAAAAGTTAAATCAATGGATTTGTCTAAAACTTAGAAAAAGAATTCAATAAAATTGTCATTCTTCTTCTAGAAATTTAATAAAATAAACAACTAATTAAATGAAACAAATGTTTTAATATTTAACATCAAATGTTTTTTATATAATAAAAAATAAATTTACAGTCCTCGAATAAAAAATTTGCCTTTACTAATTTCAGTTAATTTAATTAAAATAACAGTATTTGGTTGATTGGTATCAATGGTGATTATTTTTTACAATTTAAGTAATTAACATCTAATAAATGGTTAAAAGTTTATGAACTATATGATAAAAGAAGAGACTTAAATAACATATTCATCCCAGAGGAAACCCAACAAAATTTCTTAAAATCTCTCTGAGTGTTTTTTTATATAGAAATTAACAAGCGTTGGTAAATGATCTTCTCCTTCAGTACTGAAGATGAAACTTCGAATGCAGATAAAGAGCTGTTGATGATATAATTAAATTGTATATATTTTCTATATACTTGTTTCTGAATTCTGATAGGGAACCGGATGATGACAGAAAGAAGAGAGGGCACATTCACGACAAAACCAAAGCACTCTCTTTAGCTCACGTTGGATTGTGCTCTCTCTCTTCTGTCATCATAGAGATCAGAATCACCAGGGATCTCCATCTTCATCCTTCTGAAACCATAGCTACCCTGAAATCAGAATCGTCTGATCGATAAGATCGAATAATATGTCATTACAACAGTGTCATTAAATATATACATAATATACCAAAGTTACATATTCTGAAAATTTGGTACCAAGGCTTGGCATGATCTATGTATATAGTGAAGATTGAAGACTGAAGATGGAAGGGCAACAAACGAAAGACTTAATTAAGTATACTATATATACAGATATAGATATGTTGAGAGAAACGTGTGAAGTGAATTTGTTGTTTCCAGTCGTCAGCAGTGAGTACTGGAGCCAGCCACCTATATAATCTTCCCTTTTTATATAGTTTTTCATCAACCTCAGGCTAATAGTACGACCCGAGTCGTCCTCAGTAACCCTAACATTAGCAAACACATGCAGAAAAGGAACATAATTTCCACTTCGATTGCCAATGCCAACCAAGCTGACGACGAAGTATGGAAGCAATCCCAATCCCATTAGCCAAATTTGGGTGGGATACAAGGACCTTCTAATTGCCAAGAAAGGGACTGAAATATTATTCTTAATGGATCTTACTTCATCACCACATCAAAATCAAAACCAACCCACGTTCTCGTGATTAAGACAGGTTCCATTATGTATTTAGCAGGTATGTTGGCAATTAGGAATGGATTCATTTCACTTGCAATATTAATTAATTTTAACTTCATTCACTTAAGAGGGATTGTTTTATTAAATAGACAACAACGTACTAAATAAAAAAGAATATGTCGAGATTACGCCATCCACTGGTCAAATTAGTTTAATAGACGAAACTACTGCAGCTGGAAGCTAAGCTGTGGTAAAATTCATAATGAAAAGAATCACTATTTCTCATCATCGTCGTCGTCTTAATTTAATGGAAAGTAACCGTGGATTTCTTTCCTTTCCGTGTCATAAAATAAGCTGAAAACGGTTTTTGGTCAAATGTGGAATGACTTCGTTGTTAGCCTTTATTTGGTGAGAGTGACGATATGAATTTGCGCAGAAAACACAGAGAAGCATGTGCAAAAATTTGTCAGGAATATTATGGAATTGGAATAAATCGATCGATCAACTGACCTATCGTTTCAATTCATCACATCACAGAACCTACAATATTATCTGAGACAAAGAAATGCACGCATGCTAAGGGAGCTAAGGAAAGAAAATAGCAAGAAAAAGAAACCAAAATAATAGAAAAGACGAGACAAACTTAAATTTAGTACAAGAAAATTGAAATTCCTCCGTTTCATCACCATTGTTTGCATTCATTAACAGCTCCAAAACACAATCAATAGGGAGGAGAATGGATTATAATAATAATCCCACCAATGATTAGTGCAATGCTCTTAATTAGTTGGAAGGTTATTGAATGCAAATAAAGAATTCTTTATTCAAAACCCAATTGCCTCCATCATTTGAATGGAACAAAAGGATCAAAATCAGGCAAATTAGCCTGGCTGGAGGATCCAGCTCCATAATCTGACCCGTCTCTGAAATAACCGCCCATGGAAGGATCATAAAATCCTTGCTGGGCCCGGGGGATAATATTAAAGACAGGCCCATAAGCCCCAGACACTCCAACTGGACCATAATCCACAATGCTGTGTCTGAAAATGGGCTCCTTGTGCGACGAAGAACGCTCACTTTCACTCTCACGGTATCTACTGAGGAATAGGGAAAGAGGATCCACATAATTGTCGAAGCCCAACTTTCCCATGGCCCAAATGACGTCCTCTGCAGTGATGGTCTTCCTCTGCTCGCGATGACAGCGTTCGTTAGCTTCGCCAGTCACGAAGCTTATGAACTCCGAGACGCATTCTTGGACGGTCTCCTTCGCGTCGTCGGAGATTTTAGCATGTGGTGGGAGGATACGGCGCATTATGCGGATCACATTGGCTATTGGCATGTACTGGTCTTGTTCTCGTATAACTAGTGCCGACGCCGGAGCAGGCGTAGAAAGTGGTGGCTGTGGGACTTGCTGTTGCTCATTGAGGTGATCGTCGTTAACGTTAACGGCGGCGTTAATGGTGGTGGCAGCGGTGGAGCTGTGCCTTGGATGAATGGTGAAGGCTGAAACCCAAAGAAAATGGGACACCATGGATTATATAATAATGGATTTTCAATAATGTAAGATTTATTAAATAAATAAAATAAAATATTTAAATATTTAGAATTTTTAATAAATCAAGAAAACCTGTATTATCACGTATTATCACAAGTGATGTTTTTCTTAAGTGTCACGTCAGCAAAAAATTAAAGCTGTCCCACGTGGCAACTGGCAGTCCATGTCAAAGCCAAGCATAAGGAAGTGGGTCCCGCAACTCACCTGAAAAGTAGGGCCCCACATCCCTGTTCAGATTCTTTGTTTTCTAGTTTCCTCCAAGTCAAAACCTTTTCCTCTTCTCCATAATATTTCTCTTCTATAATAAAATTTGTTGGCAAAATAGAAATTTAATATAGGTTGCATATGTTGTTCGCCGTGCATTATGGATAGACACTCTCTTTTCTTAATTTTAAAAAAAAAATTCTTGTTTATTTTGATAGAAAATTGACCATAAAAAAATATTGAAAAAAATTCAGCTGAATTTAAGTGATCAAGTGAAAGTACAAGAACACGGGAAATAATATTTTAAAAGTAATTTTATAATATAATAAAAATATCAATATTTTAATTTTGGATATCTACCAGACATTAAAAAATTTTAAATTTTAATTTTAAAAATAATTTTAATTTTGGATAGAAAATTCAAAAACATATCTACCGGACATTAAAAAAAATTAATGTTCATTTTTGTTTTAAGAAGAATGGAATCCTGTGAATTGGATTGGATGTTCGGGTCAATCAGAGTTCATGCATGCACGCCATGTCAGTAAAGAATACAGAGAAAATAATAAATAAATTATGTGTTCTATATAATTAAAAACAAAGAAAGAGTCGACCAACCGTTACTGTGTTATATATAATAACAACAAATTAAAAGAACCAAGCTGGGTGATTGGGTCAAAACAACTGCGAACAATGGATCCATATTGTTGAAATCAGTTGGTTCAAAGATCAAACAAAGCTTACGCTTGATATCTGATCACAAGAACGCAATAGAGATGGGATATTTCGATCGAAAATGAAGAGGCTGCGGATATCGACGGAGAAGAAGAAGAACGTTTGCATGCATATATATATAAACGCACAATTGAAATCGAAATCTACCCACAAGATAAAGTTCATCCAAAGTTTCAATTGATGATCGATATTGAGACTTGTATGTTAGAAGATCGATCAACTGATAACAGTACATACCATGAAAGCAACAACCATCATGCATGCTTAAAATCAATATCACTTGAAAACCAGAAAAATATATGCTGCACTAAATATATATATATATATATATAAACAGTATAGACAAACAATAGAAATTGAACAGAAATAGTAAATTATTACTTGTTCTCGTAATCTTGTTGGGATAGCCACTGAATCCATCTTCATGTTCCATAGCTTCTGTATGTCCTTTTGTTTGTTTGTTTTTTCTCTAAAGCAAATTTTCAAGCTCTCCAATGGAGCAGTAATCAACAACAAACGATTGGAGTGAATTTTATGGCAAGGCAATCGGCGTTTTTCTCAAGGTATTAACCCACTATTGCCGGTGATGACAGTCTGTGTGATTGGTGAAGAATGTACTTTTACCGGAAGTAAAAGGTGCTCCAACTGATTAATTGTCTTTCAAATACTTACAAAAAGCAGTAATGAGCCTTGGTTAATGAGAAACCTAACTAAGAAGAGAGAGAGTGAGAATTAACTTCTAGTGTGTCAAATTTTACCATATTTCATTTGATATATTGGATGGTTTAAGTTTTAATCATTTCAATTTCGGTTCATCAACTGAATTACTTGGGAGAATCAGGTTTTGTTTCCAGTTGATGACCTTGAATCAGAGTTTGTAAATCTTATCTGGGTGATTCATAAATCCTAATAGTGTTATATATATATATATATGTTAAACTGTATAATAATTCATTTATTTTAAAAGAGATAATGAACAAATAAAATTTTATCATTCCAATTACACATTCTCGTATACGTATTTCAAGAGAAAATTTAAATTCAATATATCGTTAATATCTCCAATTAATATATATCTATATATATATATACACACGATATATCGTGATTTTATCATACAGAACAGAAATTAAAGTGTTTATTAAATTCATTAATGAAGTAATATAACTGACAAATCAGATTCTATTCAAATCATAAATTTGTTATTGTTATTACCATTTTATTTTATATTTTGTTATAATAAGCTTGTGACGCTGACGCGTATTATTCAATGAGAAGGCATATTATTAATTTTCCAGGTGTATGTAATAATTAAAGTTGCTCTTCAAAATAGTATATTAAATTTACCCAATCAACATAATTAAATAATTGAGGTAGCTCTTAAAATTAGTATATAAAAATTTCATAATTGACAACCAAGTTTTGAGGATATAGTCATAGATAAATATTTTATGGTGATTATTGAATTTGAGGAGAACAAATTCAATTTTATTAAATGAAATAAAATATTTTTACAGGTATATATAGATGCTTTTTTGAATACCCAAAATTACCGTAGTCATTCCAATATTAAAAGCCGCCTAAGTTTATCAAGACATGATGACTTTTAACTAATATTTACCAAATAGTAACCTGTGTATTTCATTTTAAGTATCACAATTCAAAAAAATAAGTCTAAAAATTAAGCAAGAATCACTTACATATACATTGAATAGACGATGGTAACAAACAGATCTTATGGAACAACTGGTATGGAACATTAATGCGTTCAGAATCTATTGCTTACTATCCTACCCATAGCTGGGGGAACTGAGTGTAATATCTAACAAAATTCACTCAGTCCAAATGGGTAGTACGTTTCATTCATTGGACGTATGTACAAATCAAAACCCTAGCCTTTTATGCTCTTGATTTACGCTTGTGACTATTTGATCGCTTCTGGGATGGTTTGTTACCATGCACACTTTCCTTTCGCCATTTCAGATCACCGTTACTCAGAGAATGAGATTCAAAAGCTTTTACGTTGGTTACAATGGCATAGACTGTGAACTCACTTTTGGGGGACGAAATGGCCTTCCTCTCAATAACTGCATTCTGTCCACAACAAAAATCTTGAATTGCAGTCTCTCTTAGCTTTTGGAATATGGCATCCTTGTCAAGTTCAAAATACGTACTGGAAACTTGCTGAGTGAATAGAATGTGATTTTGTCAGGCTTCCGTTAAGATACTAGCTGCTGCCTGCTAGTTCTTTGGTCCCAAATAATTCATCAACAATTAAGCATGAAAACTCTTCTCACCTTAAAGTTAAAAGGGATATCAATTTGGACGCAAGGACATCCGCAACCATCACTAAAGTTGAGTTTCAACACAACGTCAAATGCTTCATTTGTAGCAGTTCTCCTGATGGGCACAGAGAAAATATAAGGAGAAAACTTTGTATAAACTGTATGACATGACAACTAACCACACATTTCGTAAAAGTAAAGCTAAATAAGTTGTAACTGAATTGGGTAAGGTCCACATTCTGAGGTTGAAGTGCATCATTCTGAGTGCAGTTGATTTCAACCATATTCATTTAAAACATGCTAAGAAACTTGGACAAAATGCATTTTAAAGTACAACTATAAGTTTTTAAGGAGACTGATCACGGCAACTTAAAAGAAAAAATATATCATGTATACCATAAGTTCGTTTGAGGAACATGTCCATGATATTGAGTCCTGTACTTCTGATTTTGATCTACTATATCATTAAAATTAGACTCCTTTCACAGAATTTTATATTTGAAAATAACTTGCCAAATTGCATCTTACCAGAGAAATCATCACTCCACAAAATACTTATCAAAACCTCAACCATAGTAAATATTACACACAGTAGCATACAACAGAATTGGAGGTACCTTTTCAGCTGAAATGGCTGCTTATCTAGACTAGCTTCTTTGTATTTTTGCTTGTCTGAGAAGGAAATCTGGGATGTGTACAACGCACAAAGTTGAAGACTAGGTTAGATAGAATTAGCTACAGCAATGTCTCCTTTGAAACAGGAACTGATGGAGTAGTAAAAGAATAACATATGTAAAAAGAATACAGTGATTGATCTGATATCAAAGGACTTTGGACAGTGCTTTTAAGGGAAAATTAGACCTCAACAGACTTGATGAATGGCAATGGAGCAGATTGTCCATGTACACTTGCTATTCGAAGTGTCCAGTTCACAAATTTTTTATCTGAAAAAAGAGTGAATAGACCATGTGAGAAGGCTATAAGGTCAAACTTGCTGGACAAAGAAAAAACTTTATGGTAGATGTTTCATGCTGCCAACAATCTTGCCTCACTTCATCCGAGTAAGTTGAGATGTACATACAGTTCTTGGTTTGAAGTCCTGAAATGCTCTCAGAGCAAATAGCTAAGGATGCATTTCATTCTTAAGAAAAAGATATTCACACATTTTGGTGAAATAAATGGACAAGAAGTTGCAGAGTCATGGTGTGAAACTGAATATCTGGTCAGGCAAAGGAGAGGCTTTACCAGTAGATTCAATAGGAAAGGAAAGGTCCTACTGATACTCCCAAGAAAACCATTAGGCTCAGTTAATACTTGGAAACATTGATGTCATCTATACTTGCTCTAAAAAGGCAATGAATTAGAAGATGAGTTGACCAAGACAATAATACAAATGCAACGGCCACATATGTGTAACATGCATTTACACATACTACTCTGCCTATCTTGACCAGAATTTTTGATTTAATGCATAGAAACCTAGCAAAGATACCTGCACTCAAGGACCAAGTTACAATGATCTGGAAAAGGTCAATCCTGATATATGGAGGAATACGCATATTAAGCAAGTTCATAACACCTGCAATAACCTGTTCTTGTTCAAATTAGTAAAGGATACATGGCCAAGGGCAATCACTTCAGAATGGACACTTTAGGAATACATTTCAGCATAAGAGTTGAAGAACAGTAAACAAACACCAAAAATATATTGATATAGGTTTAGTGGGTTTTCAAGAAGCTAAGAATCATTGAAATTTCAAAGAGATGCTTATGACTTATTCACAAATTTAGAGCCAAGAGAGGATTAAGAAGAAAAAGATGGAAGGAAGAAAGAAAAGAACATATCTTGGCACGCAAAAATACAAACCAAGTACCTTATCTACAAACCCATGGATCACCAAACTTGCATTCTTGTCCTTTGGAGTTTTCTGTAAAATCCAACACAAAATGACTGGTCCCAGTTACATACTGAATTGCTACAAGATTATAAAATTTGGCTTGTACTCTCAATCATTGTCAAGTATAGAAAGTATGAATCCATCTGGTTTTATCTCTGAACACAGAAAGAGAGGTAGTGGACCTTTAAAGTTATTGGTAAGATATAACAGTTAGACAGAGAGGAATACCTGAAGATTCACAATTGCAATCTTTCCACCACCACGCAGACATTTAAGAGGCAAATTACATGCAGGAGTTATCTGCAAACTGCACAGAGTAATCATGAATATGGACAAAGGTGGTGAAAAATAAACACATCAAGGAATCTGCAGCTACTTGTAGTATGTTGCACCTGTATTTGTTTAGGTACAATAAAATAGCAACCACTCTGTGGTGCATAGCAAAAGTCCTAAGCTGTATAATGCAAGTGCATTTATTGGTAACTTCAGGCAAAAGATGCTGAAGATTATAACCATATTAAGGAACTTGCTTTGATTGGATCAATATCATGCTATGACCACAGTAGAATAGAGCACAGGTCAGGTTATTGTGTTATCCAAGGGTGGAGCATCAAGCATGATCTTGAAGCATTCTCCAAGGAGCTTAGTGCCGTAAGTAATAAGTGGCAAATTCTGTGGATTGGACTTGAAACCATAATGCATTCATACAGAAAATAGACTATATTAAACAAACTTATTGTGTATCCATTAATGAGGAACCTTTACTACCTAGTACCCAGACATAGGACAACATCAGCCATTCTACAGTGCTTTTCTGCTGGATTCATCTCATTGGGAGGCAATGCATCCTGCAGTGAGAGAGCAACATTCAGCTCAAGTTATTATTATTTGAAAGACGCGAATGATCATAGTACCATGAGCCAGCTATCCGTCCCAAGAATCTGTTCATACTCAAAGTTGTCTTGTTAAGTCTTTCATGTCTATTAATATTCAAACTATTATAAACCAATGCTTCGGGATTTGACTACCTATTGATACTTAACAAAAATTTTATTCAATCATATGCCTTCATTAACAGAATTTCACACTGATGCCACTCAAAAGAAATGGCTAGGTTGATTCCTAGCAAGCCAGGAACAGCCTACAATTTCTTCAGTTGAAAAAAGGAAGCTACAAAGAAATACTAAAAGCAATACCTCCCAATCAAGAACTGTATCCTTAAGTTTTGCTCCACATTTTAGATCAGAGCAGCGTCGCGATGTCACCTTTAATCCAATTGTTTCCACCTCAAAGTCACGCAGATACCTCCAAAGGTTTAATAATTATATTATATTTTCAATATGGAAAGCAGAAGAACATCAAACAATATATTAAGTATATAAAAAAGTGATTGTTCTTTAAAATTCAAAGATCTACATAACCAGCAAAATAAAGAGACCTTAAAAATGGAATTATGTAAGGGAAGGTTATAAAATATGCAGAATTTTTGAATAATGGTAAAAGATAATTTTTACATTGATACTGTTACATTTAAATAAGATACAAGAGCTGT